>BMAO01019749.1:0-24129 GCA_019973975.1 Trichonephila clavata | reverse complement strand
TTAGACACGTAAAATTAACTCATTAAAAATTAATATCCTTCAGTCTGTATTGTTTAATTTTTCAATTCTCCCGTGCGAAGAAAGGGTATACCAGCTAGTTAGATCTATAGCTCGATGGACATACAGAGGAATATAGCCACGAATACGGAGTACAGGTGCCAATGAGAACCTGAAGTGCAGAGGGAATTGAAGCACGTTATACATATGTCTGGACTCAATGTCCTCCCTTTGGTGTAGTGTTGTAGCTAGGAAAGTAGCTGTCCTCTCAGGTGTTGTTATCGCTATTTGACCAAGGTTAAAATTTACGAGGTTAGTTACTACAAGCCCACGTGTTACTTTATAGTGCGATGCTGTAATACAAGAACCTGAAGAAATTTGTGTGGATACGAACACATAATCATGACCACTCAAAGCGATTTCATTATAAAAAATAGTTAAATTTTAATTATTCAAAATAAGACCTCACAGGACTCTCAATTTTTTAAATTTTTTGAAAAAAAAAATATATGTTAAAGCCTTAACGTTTCTGAGCATTTTTCTACCAAAGTTTTGTTGATACTGTGAAAACTTCCGAAGTTATTGAGAAATAACTGATAAAACGTAAACAAAAACTTGCATGTGCCACGCCTACTTTTGACAGCTGGCAGAACACATTCCAAATATTTTAATATTTCGTGGATTAATTTTAGTAAAAGCGCCACGCCTAATATCAAATTCATTCTGTACGGGAGTAGGATGGTTGCAACTCAACTTTTAACTTTGCTTTTTCTGAGCAGGATTGTTTATTTACATTTCGATCTTGGATTTTCTTGCTTTTTCGTTTGTAATTAAAAACAATTGAAAATGGATCTTCCGTGCAAAAAGAGGTCATCTGGAAAAAGACCAAAGAAGAAAAGATTTCAAGGAAACAGGTACGTAAAAAAACATCTTTTTCTGAAAAAGGTAATATCTCATTTCAAAATATTTCACATAATAAAAGTTCATCTTCTAAAAAATTACCGAGTGCACACAGCATTTCGCAGGCGTTTGAAAAAGATGTTTGCCTTGGATTTCAAGGTTATAGACTTATAGATATAAGTTTATTATTTTCCCAAATTGAAAAATTACTTTGTTGCTCTGTGTGCTATGGGAAAATAAAAATAAGGGAAAAATAAACTGTAGGGTTGTCTTCTACATTTCTATTCACATGCAGAAAATGTAGCATTGAACAAAACTTAAATTGCTGTGAATTTATTGGTGTAAAAAATATACCTGAAATCAATAGATGGTCTGTTTTGGCAATGCGATATATAGGCCAAGGATTGTCTTCTCTCGAGAAGTTTTGTTCTCTTATGTGTTTGCCAAATCCAGTGTCTCAGAAAGCTTACGGCAGAATTAGTGCTAAGATGGCGAAAGTAAGTGAAGCGCTTGCAAATGCATCGATGAAGAAAGCGGCTGCTTAAGAAAAAATTATTGATGGCACCGTAAATTCTGTTCTAGTTAGCGGTGATGGGACGTGGAACACCCGTGGGCATACAACTCTTATCGGAGTGTGCACTTTGATTGGAGCTGACTGCGGGAAAGTCCTCGACTTGGAAGTGATGTCCTCTTATTGTAAAGGATGTGACTCCTATAAGGGGCCAAAGTTTGGACCAAAATATAGTGTTTTTTTGGTTAAGCGCCAAACTTTCTGCAGAAAAAGCCATAGCGGGTCTCCTGGAGGAATGGAAGTCAGCGGAATGCAGAATTTTTTTTTTCGATCGGAACAAAAACATGGTTTGGAATACCAGTGGTACATAGGGGATGGTGACTTAAAGACATTTTCATCTATTGCCGGGAAAAAACCATATGGGGATAGTGTTCCGATTGAAAAAATAGAATGTGTGGGCTATGTCCAAAAGCGAATGGGTAGCCGCTTGCGGAAGTTAAAAGCTTTAGTGGGGAAAAAGAAACTTCCTGATGGGAAAACAATCGGTGGGAAAGATCATCTAACTGATGCTGTTATAAGCAAATTGACGACTTATTATGGTAATGCTATTCGTGCCAATTCCCAAAATGTGAATGAGATGAGGCAAGCTGTCTGGGCTGTGTGGGCTCATACATACATCCAGCACAGATGATGAACCGAAACATTGGTTTTGCCCTAAATGCAAAAATAGTTGGTGTAAGTACAATGTGTTTCAGTCCACAACAATGCAGTGAATGAATTTTATCACAAAAACACCTTTCCAAAACCAGATTCTGAAGTGATTAAACATTTTTTTAAAGATTTATTACACTTAAAATTGTTGAGAACGTGTTTAGGAGGGAGAACTCAAAATACCGATGAGTCAATGAATTCACTAATTTGGAAGTATAGCCCGAAATTGATTGGATCAGGAATTAATGTCACAAAAATAGCTGCATTTATTGCTGCTTGTGAATACAATGATGGAACTAAGAACAGAAATGATATGATGCGTGCTTTGGATTTAAAAATAAATAAAAGGAATATTTTGATTTGTGTAAATGTTGACAAAGTACGTAAGTCAACGGCTAAGAGACAAGTTACCAAAACCACCTTTGAAGCTCGTAAAGCTAAAAAACTTAAGATACTTAAAGAAATTGAACAGTTTTAGCTTGCAGAGGACAATATTTATATTTCCGGGGCTTTTTGATGCATACTGATAGGTTTAATTTTGTTTTTTGTAAATTTTTAACTTTAACTTCATTTTTTAAAAATGAATAATTTTGGCTTCCGCGCAGGATTTTTCAAAAACTATTTATCATATCAATATGAAATTTCATACACATGTTCAGAATGAGGTTCTTTATAACTTATATAAACATTTCAAAAAAGTTTTTATAGAATTTTTTTTATTTGAAATTTAATTGAATTGTTCCATCAAATTTTGAAAATTTTTTCATAATTGTATTTTAAAAATATTTTTTTTTATCTAAATGGTTTAAATTTAGTATAAGTTCAAAAAGGAACATATTTATACCAAATTAATTTCATTTTGTAAATTTTAATCAATTTTATACTTCAGCATCCTGCGCGGTGTAAAATACTAATTTTCCTATTTTTGAAAAATTGTCAACTTTTTATTTCCTTATAACTTTTAAATTATTTATTCAAATTTTCTGAAATTATGAGAAAGAATACATGTATATGGGATACTCATGTGGTAAAAAATTCAAATATTGTTTTATTATATTGCTAAGTTAAATTTTTTTAAAAAAAGGATGTTTTTGGAGTTCACGAATAACCTTTAAGGGTCCAGATACTTCTTAACGTTCTTTTACCTCATGTTCCTTTTCATGAAAGGGTTTAGTTTCTTTTTTCTTTTTCTTGATTTAAAAAAACTTTTGTTGTTTTCGGCATTGTGTTAAACAAATTTGTTTGCGATTTAAACTAAGAGAAACTTGCCATATTTTTGTGCCTAATACCTTTTTAAAGATTAGGCACCAAAGTGTTAACGGTGTTAAATGCCATGTTTTTCCATGAAGTCAATATTTTTTTAAGCAAAAGTAAACTTTAACATATTTTTGCTGTTTATTTAGAGGTTCTGCTGTACAAATATTTCTAGTATTGACGCAATCGGCACTATTTTGCTTGTGTTTGCTTTATAATTGCTGGCCTAGTTGCTGCGGCTCGGTGGTCTAGGGGTATGATTCTCGCTTTGGGTGCGAGAGGTCCCGGGTTCAAATCCCGGCCGGGCCCTTTGTTTTCTATTTTGTTTACCTATTAAATTTTTGTTTTTTTAAAAAGATCAAGAAGGCTTTTTATAGCTTAAAATTATGAAATGGAATATTTTATTTTAATACTTATAAGATACAAAAATATGCTTCAGATTTCTTTTAAAATTACATTATAATAACAGTTTTAATTTTATAACCGTGTGTGGACTAATCATGGTAGAGGAGTCTTTAAGGTCACTATCTCATGGTCGAATTTTCTGTGACGCAGGTATGAACTTATTTCTACTGAAGACACCCCATGTCCAGGGGCTGATGCAAGTTAAGACTGTCGAAGCTCATACTCCTCCCATGGCATGGCAAAAATGGTGGAGAGTAGAGAGCTAGCTGAGGTGTCATCCGCATCACGTGACCTACAATCAAAATCATGGGCTCCATAACCAATAGTCCTCGTGTTGATTCACAATGTGACGCAAAATAAAATCAATCACTCAAAACCTATAACCGTGGAAAACATATACGTCATGTTTTCTGCACAAATTATAAGGCATTCTATTATTACGCGGCTTAAGAATGACGATAAATGCAATGTACGATTATATATATATATATATGGAAGAAATTTATATAAAATATAGAACATAACAGAAATAAAAAATAAAAAATAAATAAATAAAAAAAAAAATTAAGATCAAATCTAATGAAATACAAATAAGAACCTAGCGAGTCAAAATGCAATTTCGAACCAGGACCGAATAAGTGGGTCAAAATAGTCTGAAGACGCAACCTTCCCTTTGCAACTCGGTAGAAAGTCCAAAATAAAATAAATAGAAATTTAAAGTATAAAAATTCTAAGTATAAAAAATCAAAGTATAAAAATCAAAGTATAAAAAATCTCTAGAAATATGAAAGAAAACGACTATATAAGCAAAAATTCTCCCACAATGTTTAAGCAGAAAAATATCAAAGAATTACCAGTAAAAGGATTCTTCCAAAAAGATTTTAAAACTTCTGCTCACAGAGCTTATTCCAGGAGATCAACACACTTGAAACGATGGAAAGCTTTTATATGTTTGATAAAATCTAAATTGCACTTAAACGCATCTTTATACCAGCTTGTAAGGAAGACGCCAAGAAAGATTACATTTAAATTTGGTAGGCTATAACTTGGTTGGTTGTCACAAATGTAGAAATTGTTTGGTTTCAAAATGTATATATATATTAAAAAATATACAAAAATTGGATATTATTGGAAATTTGATTATATTGAAATATATATATATATTCCAATATAATAAATTTTCCAGTGATATCCAAAAATTTTTGTATATTTTTTTAATATATATACATACATAATTGATTAAAATTCCATCCTTTGCAAAGACAGATGATAAACTCTAACAAGTAATATAATTTTTTAAAGTCAATTCCTATTTAGGTAAACAAAAAACAATTTTATTTCAGTTACTTTTTATGAAATAATTACAAAATTAATATAAATATATATATGCATATGACAGAATGAAATATTAAGTGCTAATACGTTTTTTATTAATTATCTGTAAACTACAGTATTGTCATCCAAAATACAATCACGTATATACAATTTCAGTTCAAATGAATGTTTTAGAACGAGAAAAAAAATTATTTTAAAGTTTTAATTGGTTTCCAAAATTGAAGCCAAAGTGGCTTCATCTGTAATTCTTTAAATAATTAGTTTGTAGTCAATTAATATTAATTAGTTTTAAAACTAAATTATCGTATTGTCACCCAAAAGAATTGTGATTAGAAAAATTCAACTCAAATGAGCTCTTTAAAATGGGTGAAAAAATCTTTAAAGTTTTTACTCAAGTTGCCAAAATGGTCACTAATTTGTCAAAAATGAAGCCAACCTGGCTGTATCTATAATTCTTTGAATAATTAATTTTAATCAAATACTTTTTTTTTATTCAATTTAAATTACCATATTGCCTTTCAAAAGAAATTTCAAATTAAAATTTCAGCTTAATTGAGCTCTTTAAAGGTATTTTATTAACGATTGAAAATTTGAACACGATATAGGGAGATTGTGAACTAATGGCAGGAGTTGATATATATATATAATATCTCTTGTCTAATTAACTTTCAATTTCAATTTTTTTTCAATTTTGAATATTGATTATTCATTTCTCTCTAGTAGAGAATTTGGACTATATATATATATATATATATATATATATAGGGAGAGAGTGAACTACTAGCAGGAATTGAAAACAGAGCATGATTTGTGTGAATTGTTGTAACAATGCACACCCGGTTTGACTGAAAAACCAGTTTTGGTCGCCAACTTTTGTCATTGTTTTAGCAGTTACATTGTAACAACAATGGAGAAAAATTTAAGTGGGTGTTGAAAACCAGTATATTTAATTTAATTTAATATAATTCATGAATTAATAGCAGAAAAACAGTATTAACATCAGGTGTCATCCACTACAAGTTTAAAAAATTTATTTAAACTTGATTGGATTAATGGGAAGTACATTAGTAACGATTGGAAATTATAACAAAATAAACATATATATGTCGTGTTTCAAATAAAAAAAAACATTATTTAAAAACGTTTTTTATTCAAAGAGCATGTAGGCATATTTTCTGAGAAAATACAGGCACGCAAGTAAAGTGTAAGTGGCTTTCCTCTTAGCCATATGTTCTAAGTACCCTTCTTATTGAGAATATATATTTGAAAATTAAGCATGTCATATGATGTAATAAAAATTAATGGGCAGCGATTTAAATGTGTTCTACTTACGGCCATCAGTTCCTCGAAAGAAGTATTTGCCCAATTTTAGACTTGAAGACATAACAGAAAATAGAAATTAAATGTTGTATAGGGGATTTAATTTTAGGTCTAATTGAATTATCTTTACATATATATAAATAAATATCTATACATCTAATGAGAGTGAGCTAAAAATAGGAATTGAAAAAGAGAATAACGGTAAGACTGTTCATTTTCAGAGAAATCAGAAGAAGCTATTTCATTCGAAATATTAAAATGGCTTTCTGAAAGATGAGTAAACGAAATATAAATTAAAATGCCATTGTCATAAAAAGTATAGGAGTTTCCAACTGGTAAGTTACCTTAACTCAATTAATAAGCAGCTTTCAAATATCGTTTGATGTCTTTTGGGTTTCTTTTCTATAATTATGGTAGAAGAACTTTAAAAGGAATTGTTGCTCCTTTAAAAGTTAATAATTACTCTTAGGTATGAAGATTAACCATGGGTAAAAAATGATGAGACAGCATATTATGCCATCATGCATTAAGTGACGACTTCGATGCCAAGAGTTTTAAAGTATATTTAAAAATTCACTTAAGAGTGATATGGTAATATAATTATACACCTTTCATTTAAAGTACAATCAAATAAATACAATAATAAAACATTTGTAACAAAACAAGGTCTTTTTTTTAATTGGTAGCAAGCATTTTAATGTAGAATTTACTTTCGAGCAGGCAGATATGCACACACATAGCATATTCCTTGTTAAAAAATAAAAACGACCTTTTGCGGAGAATGTGATGCTGATTCTATTTAAAGAAATTAATTTGTTTTTGATTTAAAAAAAGTCTTATGATTCTGATAAAGATGCTAGGAGTTTTGTAATAATTGCTTTTCCCTTAGTATTTTTCAGTCAATGAGGTTAGAAGTACAAATGTTTTTGTACTGAAAAAATAAATGATTTGTGTTGCCTTAAAGATGTCCAGGAGAGATTAATCCAATTCAATTACCTTCTCATATTTTCACATTCAGAGTAATACATTCGTTTCCTCTAATTTAAAAAAAAATATTTCAAATAAAACTGTTAAAAAAAATTTATATCATGAAGAGGTTGAAATTAAATATTGTTTGGAGTATGATTTCCAGAGTTGCTAGATAAAAATTTAAGGATAACATATAGAGGATTAAAATATGAGACAAGCACAATAGAAAAATAATGGTATTACAAAAACAATTATGTATAGGTTTTCTTATCTGACCTTAATAAGAATTTAGGATACAAATATTTATATTTTTCTGAGACAAAAAACACTTACAATGTTTCAATTTGAGATGCACTCTCAATGCATATTTTAGTTTTAATATGCAACATCAAAAACATAATAAGTACTTTAATATCATACTCTTCAACTATTTACACTGGCATTATTTCATAAACTGATTTCTATTTAATTGGTATTTGGCGTAGTATTCTTATAATCATTCGCAGAACAAAATTTTGTTACAAAAGTATTTAGATCTTTAACTTTTAAAGACGAATAAAATTCTTTTAACATTCAAAATTAGGAAACTATAAAATAATAAAATTGAAATCAGATATGTTTATTGTGTTCTACAGAAATTTGATTTAAGTATAAAATGAAATTTTTAACTTTAAAAGCAATTTAAGTCATTTGAATAATGCTTACAAAAATTATATCGCAATTATGTACTGAAAACGGCTACTAGAAATTCCCATGTAAAAAGAAGCAATGCGTATTATCATCCCTTGACTTTTAGCTTATTATATATATACCTAATATAATAATCTCATATATTTTATATTATATATTTAAAAATGAAAAGCTATTACTAACGCTAACTTACCAGAAATGGTAAATTACACATATTTCGATATTGAAACAGCGTTACTTATGGTGGTAAATGACGAAAACTGTTATACAGTTGTTTATTTAGCAGCTCTGCTGAACAAATAATTCTTCAGTAATTTTTTTCTGTTATAAATTATTTTAGTATTAATAACGTGGCTCGGTGGTTTAGGGGTATGATTCTCGCTTTGGGTGCGAGAGGTCCTGGGTTCAAATCCTGGCCGGGCCCTTTCTTATTTCCTTGAGTTTGGTGTATCATTTTAACTATCAACAATTTTAGCATTTGTATAGTTTATTTGTTTAGCATTAGATAAGTTTTAACACGTGATGCGCACACAATTTCCAAACATTTTAGACAGAATAAAAAAGAAATATTATTTATTGGTTTTTTTTAGGAAAAAAATTATTTTTTGTAAAAATATATTTTTTTTATGCAGATGCATTTGTTTTAAAAATAAATTACGAACATTGCATGGAAATCGAAATTAAGATTTTATTTTGGTTTAATAATTCATCTAACTGCGTGTCGCTTAGAATTTAAAACAATTCTTTTGTATTGCCCTCATAAATTTTGTTCGTGATCACGTGATGAAGGCAAAATATTTCAGTCAGTTCGTTTTTACCCTAAAAGTCATATAATATCAGTATAATTATATATACACTGGTGTGCAAAAATTAAAAACAAAGTCGAAAAATTAGCATATCAGCTGAACGAAGAGCAGAGCGGACAGAAAGACCAATCAGGAGATTAAGTGAGGTGATGTACGGTAGCACATGCGCAGATATGCAGGTAGACGTAATGGGGAGTGTCTGAGTAGTAAAGCATGTTGTCGGTGTAAGATTAGTATTTCTGGCAAACAGATTGCACACCGTATAGCAGTTAAAATCACACAGAGTTGCTGCCTCAGCGAGAAATGGCGAATAATCAATCTGTTAGACGACATCTGATGTTTTTACCCGAGGTCGAATCATTGGAAGTTGGAGGAAGGTCGCAGTGTGACAAGTGTGGCTGCAGAGTTCGGAATTGCTCACGGCATCGTTTCACGACTTTGGAGACAATTTCAAACTACAGGAACAGCTATCCGGGGGTTCAGTAGTGGTCGTCCACGAGGAACCACACCCACAGATGACCGGTATATTGCCTTACAGGCCAGAAGAAACAGGCGGCAGACAGCGGGAGAAATCGCTAGACACACGACACAGGCGACTGGACGACCGATATCGCGTTTTACCGTGGCCAGAAGACTGCACGGCGGTGGTCTGTTTGCACGACGCCCTGTACGGTGTGTACCTCTAACGCCTGCCCATCGGAGAAGGCGTTCTCTGTGGTGCCGGGAACACCGGAATTGGAGAGACAATGAATGGGGACGAGTACTCTTTACAGATGAGAGCAGATTCAGTCTGAGTAGCGATTCTCATCGCATACTCATCTGGAGAGAGCGGGGAAGCCGCAATCATCCCTCGAACATCATTAGAAGGGACAGTTATGGAGGTGGCGGTGTTCTCGTTTGGGGAGGAATCATGCTTGTAGTCGTACAGACCTTCACATCTTCGACGCAGGTTCAGTCAACGGTACCCGTTATTGTAACGAGATTCTTCTTCCATATGTGCGTCTTTTTAGAGGCGCTATGGGTCCGCAGTTCCTTTTCATGGACGACAATGCACCATGTCATCGCCCAGTAGCTGCGAACAGCTCTTAGAGAGTGAGGATATTGAACGTATGGATTGGCCGGCACGATCTCCGGATCTCAATCCCATCGAGCATGTATGGAATTTTCTAGGGAGACGCTTGCAGCTCGTACCTTACCACCAGTAACGATTCCGGAGCTTCGATTGGCGCTGCAAGACGAATGGGCAGCAATGCCTCAACAACTCATTGACACCCTCATTCTCAGCATGGGCAGACGCTGTGAAACCTGCCTAGCAGCCAGGGAGATCATATCCCCTACTAAAGGCCGGATATTTCTTACTGGACACCCATCACAGGATGTTTCGGCCTTCTGTCGCATTGCGCTCCATGCTACCTTTTCAACAAAGCTTCTTTTTATCCCTCTGGTTTCACTTTTAGTAAGTGTTGCTTACATTACTCATGTCCTTACGTATTGGGGATCTTACGGTATTAAATGTGTTGATTTGGAATGCTTTTGTACAAAGTTATATTGAAAAAACCGTCTCGTCTTTAATTTTTGCACACCAGTGTATATATATATATATGTACTGCAGTTTGTAAAAAATGCAACAACATTAAGAAATCGTTAGAATGAAAAGAAACTTGATGCGCAAACGACTTTTTATTAGTACAAATAAATGACAACATTTTTAAAGCAAAGAAATACAATATTAAGTGTCTGAAATCAGTTTTTGGTGTATCTACCCCGCTCTGCAATAAGTGCTGTTATACATCATGGTGTAGAGTCAAACAGATTTTGAATGTCTGCTTGTGGAAGAGAATTCCATATTGCTTGTACGCGCAGCAAAAATTTGTTTTTTGAAGCTGCAGGCACAGATCACGAGCGAGATGCCAACCAACCAAATCCCACACGTGCTTAATATACGGTGAATAAGCAGGCCAAGGAAGAAATTGCAATTTGTTGGGTTGAATAGATGTCTCGAAAAGTCTTTGCAAGATGTAGGCGTAGATTATCCTGCTGAAAGATACCTCTAGGGATGTCTTGAAAGAAGTGAACGACTTCGGGCTGTAGCATTTCACGGGCGTACCTGTTGCTGTTGAGATTACCTTCAATTCGTAGCAAATTGGATCGTCTACGAAACGAAATCGCCCCCCCCCAACCTTAACTCTAGGTGTAAGCCACTATGTCACTCGATAACACACTCTGGAAGACAGCGTTCAACTTCATAGCATCTAACACAAATGTGGCTATCATGATCCCACAAATTGAAGCGTGATTCATCTGAAAAGACAACTTGGTACCAATCAGCTTGCCAGGTTCTTGCTCATGAGTCCATTGCAAACGCAGCCATCTATGGTTTGCTGTTAGAGGATCCTGTATAAAGAACCCATGCACGCAATCCACGTGTAGCAAACGTCGTAGAATCGTCGAAGCCATTAGTACACCTGTAACATAAGCCCAACGTACTGCCAACTGCCTGGATGAAGCTGTGCAGTCATTCATCGCCATGCGGAGAAGATTAGCGGATTGTCGCGTGCTGACATCAACTTCCGCCATCCACTCCCTTTTTTTCGAGTTGTTCGTTGCTCGATGGTCCACTGCTTTCAAACTCTCATCACTGTGGAAATGTTCAGCTGCACACGAGCTCCTATTGCGTGATAGGAAAATCCTTTTTCTCGATGGCTGATAATCCTCTCCCGTTGAAATTCCGTAAGTAGTTGGAATTTTGCTTTATTTCGTCGTGGAGGCATACTTAGGTCACACTAAACCTTCGCCACAAACAAATAATCATTAACTATTTCCAACGTTCCGCTACAGCCCTCTATTTATACGCTTTTAGCATCAGTTCAGAGGGCGCTGCACTCGCCACGCATGCACGGTGGCACTGAAACCTTACTACTTTACGTAACCCATAATTATTTGCTAAGTTCATTTATTATATGATTCTCCATGTTTGCATTTTTTACAAAATCATTGTATGCACTTCTGTACTATTTTCTTTAGGTATACTTCCAGATTACTCCCAAAAAAACCGGTGTTTAAAGTTATCTGGACTTGAAGTTTCTAACCCGAGTTACACAACCGTACAGATTTAATGTGAACACAAAAGGCGCTTGGTCATAGTTGCAAACTAATGTGTGTGTTCTTTCTTTTTAATTGTAGGTTCAAGTACTGTAATTGCTGAGGAATAAATACAGTTACCTTGTTATCTAGATGGTACTCTCTGTCTACTAAATTTCTTAAAAACTCGTTAAAATTTTTACTACATATATTGACCATCGAATATGCTGTAGAATGCAGAAAACTTCAAATTTAATGGCTGCATCCTCTGTGAATTACGTATACTTCAGAAACTAACTATAATTGCTACAGTTATTTTGAAAGGTTCCCCATATAGAGGGCTGTTCCAAGTAAAACCTGCCAAAGCATTATATTTTTTAAGTTAATATAGAGTGAAATGACGACATGTGTGTGTGAGAAGGAAAATAAAGTTCCAAGTGAAGCAATTCTTCCTTCTTTGTAACTACAGTAAAGACATTAAAGTACGTGTTCTGTGGTCATAGTGTTAATTTAAAAGTAAAATACGAGATTAGATAAAAAATTCTAAATTCAAAGTCATAATATTTTAAATTTATTATCTTTGAAAACATTAAAAAAATGCTAAATCGCATTATTTTCGTATCAATATCTATTAAATTTTAATTATTAATGTCAAAATTTTATTTGTTCTACAAAATTTCAATATTCCTAAAATCCTAAATTGCTTGAAATCAACTTTTTCCTAAAATAAATGAAGATAGTGGCTTTTAATTTCTTGATGTGATAAAAATGAAAACAGAATCTAGTGATAGATATGTCTTCAAATTCATACCAATGCTCTAATTTCAAAGTCGTGCAGACAAAAGTAAATTTTAAATCATGACTCATCATTTCTTTCAAAAAAGTATTGAGTAACTTTATGTTAAATATTGCAGCAGAAAAATACAGTGCTATCCATCGAAGATTTCATTATAATGAAATTCGTTCTAAGCGAGAGTAAATACATCTTAAATAGTCTGAATCTCTTTTTAATACTCCACAATGAATTGAGAATTTAGACGTGTATTTTAATCTAACAATGGAAGTTGATTTATTTTCTACTTGAAATCCCATGATATATTATATAAAACTATTAAGAGCAAAACAATATCGCATTCAGATATAATTTTTGATTATATAATCTCAATTCAAAAATTCCGAACAATGGCGTCAATTTTCAACATTTATTTTTACTTTGATTTATTAAAATCTTAGCTGATTTTAAATAAGGAACCAAACTTGAACTAAAAATGCTATAAATGTACTTGAAACTGATTTTAAACTAAAAAAGTACTGATTGGAGAATTTAAACCTAGCTTTTGGAATGAAGTTCGCCGTAACACGTCTCTCGTCGAAAGGGAAAAAAAATTCTGCTGTATTCTATAAAATTTGGATAATATTTTTTAAAGTTAATTTTTAGTATCAAGAAAATGTGAATTATAATAGTTAAAGAAAATCTTATAAATGGAACTCAATTATAAAATAATCGAAAAAAGGGTACTCATGCATAATACTGTTGACTCATTCCTTAATATCAAAAAACGTTTCAAAACTAACTCGATATGCAGCCAGTAATATAAAAGTATTTCCACACATTTAAAAAAAAACAATATATATATATATAGATATATATATATATATATATAAACTTGTTAACAAAAAACTTCAAATAAAATGATCATTATTTATAGGTTATATCGATCCAGTGCATGCTCAAACATAGAAATTTTAATCACGCATGCTCGAAAAGAATAACATTTATTTTATATGCAATATTGTTCTCGAATTGTGGTATGAAAAATTATTAAAATTTGGGATCTATTTTATGCAAAAGCGAATGCAGTGGAGTATTTACAAAAATACAATCTAATTCGTTATAAAGCCCGAAAGATTATGAAGTTTTGCAAAATGACAGAACAAAAAATATTACGAAACTACGAGAGAGCATTCAGATTCGTTGTCATGTCAATTTATTTGGTATTATCTACAAAAATGAGCCTCGTTTGTTGTGATTTTGAATACAATTACTGTTTTTGTTCACCTGAATAACTTAGTTATTACATATTCCATTCATTTTGTATGTATGTTTTTCGTTTCTTTCCATTTTTAATTCCGTTTGGTACTTAAGTATTAACATCAACACAGCCGAATTGGCACCACGCAAACCGTGCCATTTTCCACCAAAATCTGACTGATTATTTTTTCATATAAAATATGTTAGAATAGGTGTTGTTTAGATGTCATTGCGCGATTTGCGTGGCACCAGTTTTCCTGTAGTGACGGTAATACGTAAGTCAGCGTTCCTCAAGCTGTGAGTCGTGCCCTCTAGGGGGGGGGGATGATAACCCAACAAGTGGGCACGATCATATCGAAAAGTCGAAAATTAAACTTTATTTCACAATATTATTAATTTTCTGAAAAGAAGCAAAACAAAATATATTTAGTCATAATAAAAAATAAAATATACGCATTTACTCTGATATAATATATTTCTTAATGCATCAGTACTGCACACTATATTTGATAATTAATTTAACAATAACAAGTTAAAAATAAATTAGACAATAACCAGTGACCCAATGAGCTTGCCATATATAAAATTATATAAAAAAACAATACTTACCTTGAATATTTGTACAGTTTGTACTTAAATTTGTATTGTTGATTTACGTCAAAGTATATTATTATTGAATTCAATCCGTTGTTATTGTTTGGATGGGGGGGGGGGGATGCGAAAAAAATTATGACTGAAAATTGGGTAGCAAGTATTCTAAGTTTGAGAAACACTGTCGTAAGTATCCAATATTGAATTTTTCTAATTCTTCGCCTATTTATTTTTCGACGGGCTAATACGGAAAAATCATTCAGGGACATTCGCGGAATAACGGTGACCGTATTTGGCGAAGTATTTTGATAATGCGAAATCAGTTGGATTCATAATACGTAAGTACCAAAAAAGTCTAGCAAAATACATCAAAAACTGAATCTATCTATTTGACTGTTTTAGATTATAAATATTTCTTTTTTATAAGAATAAAAGCAAAACTTCTTCTAAGTATATCACTTATATAAGACGTTCAAATGACGGGAAATAACTATAAATTCGAAGCATTTATAGTTATTTTTTATTATTTAATCAGTTTAAATTTTTACAATTCTCATTTTGATTTCTTAAAGAAAATAAGTAAATGATTCATATTATTTAGGAAGCTGATTTTGTGTTATTAGAAAGGAAGATTTAAAAACGAAATTTTTTCCTTGAGAAGCTTTTTGAACACGTAACTGTCAGTCACTAATCAGAATTTATTTTCCATTTTTTAAAACTCTGTAGAACGTCATCTGAAATTATTTCAGATAGGCTTCTTTAAATTAACAATTTTCTTAAAGATTACTAACTTTTTTTGTTTTTCAGTTTAACATCGAGAAGAAAAAAGCTTGACTTTGTTCAAAGCCATTAGATATTGCACCTCGCTTGAAATGAAGATTTCGGTCTCAAAACTTTAATGAAAATTATTCAATTATAACTCTAGAGGAAGAACAATTTCTAACGGAAGTTTTTTTCAACCGTGGTTTAAAGACATGATTCATTTAAAGGAGAGCATCGATATGTGCAGAAGACTGTTCATTCCCCTACACGATTTGTTGGTTTAGCATTATGAGAGAATTGAAATCATATAAAAATTATCATTATATGATAATTAATACTTCAGGACATAGCTATGAATGGGCTCAGTGTCAGGTTGACTTTACACATTTGTACCACTGCTTACCATACCTAAAGGAACCCTATTATAAATCAACTTTCCGAATTTTGCCTTTGCTCCTTTTAGGCTACCTCTGGAAAACATTATCATCACACGTAAATAAATTCGTTTTGAGAACTTACAACCAGTGTATACGAGAAGTCATAAGTTCCTCTTAAACTTTTCATATTTTTTTATTTAATTGTTTTCTCCGACCTGGCCTGAAAATATTCTAAACATCTTGAGATTTGAGAAGATATTTTGTTTTTCTCAAAAATTACAATTTAAGTTGCCAATGGCTATTATTTTTTACGCATGACGGATATGCTCATCAATACACAAAATCCTACAACTTCTCCTTGGCGAGTAAACTCGTCAATCATAGTTAATTAATTTAAGTTACTTCACCTGTAGTTTTACCGAGTACAACCGACACGATGTTCTTACTAGGGTAAATGATTTTCTTTCAACTTATTTTATAGTCCTTTGTATTTTTCTAGGAAAATTGATTTTAAATCCATGTCATGCATTTTTTTCACATCAACAAAAATGTTATGATTAAGCTTAAATTTTAGAAATTTCATAATTGAAATGTGAACTATATTTAGGATTTGTGTGCATATCACTAAAATACAATGTAGATCAAACGTACATATGTGTACGTTTGACTTAAAAATTCATCCTTAAACAATAAAGATGTATATTCCATATGACAAGAACAAAACTCGGGAAAAAAGCAACAGAATTTAAAAGGGAATCTGATTATCCCCGATGTGTATACACATATCACAACGTGATTTATTGCTTCCAATTATATTGTTAGCGACTAAATAAAGATCTAAAGCTACACAGTACTCTGCAAATTTCGATAACACCAAAATTGTTTTAGCATTTTCTCGTGGCCCATATACTTGGGAAGCTTGACACCAAATTTCAGATCCGCTAACAAACTAGATTTTAAGACACTTGAACATTTGAGTTTAGGTTTTGGTTCCGGTTTGATTTTAAAGCATTTTCCACTCTTAAGTTGAAATAATTAAAAATATTTATAGCGCAAACATTTCTGCCATTGTGAAATAGTTGTTGTTTTAAATTTCTATCACTAAAATCATTTCTGCTAGATTATTTTTTGAGTTTTCATAGTTACTGTAATTAAGACGGATTTCAAAGGAAATTTTTGTTTTAAGAAAATGTTTTATATAACTTAGAAGATTTTCAGTAAATTTGTTCTGTTGAGGAAATGCCACGGGTGAAACTTTCTCAAGGTTTTACGAGAAGCAAAATTTCGCGCGAATGGTGGGAATACTACTAAAATTATTAAATATAAATACACCCTCAGTAATTGCCCCAATTTAAAACTAAAAAATAAATAAATTGTATGTTAAAACCTGGCGAATTTTAGCTTAAGTTAGTAGTATTATTATTGTGTACATAAATGCTTTAAGTTCCAATACTTTTGTGAAAATATTAGGTTAAGATTAAGCTGAAAACCTTGTCACCGTAACAAATGTTATCATTGTTATGCAAAAATTTATTTTGAATTAAAAAAAGTGTTTTCAATCATATTTAATTAAAATAGTATTTTAATGTAGAAAATAAATTGGGAAATAACATAATAAAAATCAAAGCTTTACGGGCATTACAAGGTTTTGTTTTATGCCTTTAAAAAATTTTAAATGCGTTTTTCTCAGACATTAAATTTTGAATACATAAATAATTTCTAATCACTAAGGTTTTTTTCAACACAAGATAGAATCTTGAATTTTTTTTTATATATTCCAAAACGTATATTCTATAAAATTT
The DNA here is from genome assembly GCA_019973975.1 of Trichonephila clavata. Taxonomy (NCBI): domain Eukaryota; kingdom Metazoa; phylum Arthropoda; class Arachnida; order Araneae; family Nephilidae; genus Trichonephila; species Trichonephila clavata. The sequence continues at coordinate 6,586 of BMAO01019749.1, read as the reverse complement.
AGCATGAATTCAGATCTGAGATCTCTAGTTATTTTTTTTAAAAAATTCAAAATTAATATTAAAAAAAACCTTTTTTTGCAGGTTTAGTTAGAAAAATAATTATTAAAAATCAACAAGGAACAAATTTTTAAAATCCATACTGACTACATCTAAGAAACATAAATCCCTTGAAATGACTAAGAAAAATTAAAAATTTAGCATTTTATAAAAACTCGAAAAAATTTCAAAAATTCTTTAACTTCTGAAAATTAACTGCCTTAAGTTCGACTTCTCAGGCAGTGCAGTCTTCAGGCCACTAAAGACGTCAGAAGAAGACGTTGCCATATAAACTATATTTTTAAAAAATTCTCTATCGGAATATCATCAGAATTTTCCGATCCCGACATTTGATCAGTGACTACACTTTCAAAGAATTCAAAAGTGGTGAGTCAATTGTAACAATTTTAATATATTTACGTGAGATAGTTCTCATCAACATGAAGCAAACTTAATTTTTAAATTATTTCAAGACATTATTATAGATGAAAAAAATTCCCATTTTGTAACTTTTATTCACATATAATTGAATTTTTTCAGACATTTTTTTAGTTTGTTTCTTTTTCTGAAGGAGAACATGCGTTCAATGAAATTTAGTTAAATTATAGTACAAACATATTCTTTACTCGATAAGGAAATTTTGTTAAATGTAACTCTAAATATTAACGTAGTAATTTGTAAAAATTTAATTATTTCTTAAAATTAAAAAATAAATTCAACGGCAAATCAAATAAGAAGTGTTATTTAAAATGAAGTTTTGCAAAGTGTCATGGCAGAATTGAAGGTATAGACCATAATTTTTACCTTTATAATGAATGGAATTACACAAAAACTAATTAAAATATTTAAGAAAATGTCTGCATAAAGTAAAATGACTCCTTTGCGCTTAAGCAAACATTTTTTACAGAGAATGGAAATGATGTATCTAGGGAAATTAAGTTTTCGAAATTCGATCAAAGAAGAATCAACGAAATAAATATTCCATGTCAGAGAATTTCCATTTTAAAGCAAAATGAATTATAGGAAAGAAAAAAAAATTCTGTCGAAAAGAGTAAATAGAGAAGATAATCATATCAAAAAGATTTCAGGACCATTTCTTTTATTCAATTTTGAATCAAGGAACATTTAAATTACGCGTACAATTGCTTTTGGATATCTTTCCAGGAAATAAAAAGAAAATGACTTTCAGCCAAATTTGCTAGAAAGAAAGTTAAAAAAAAATCTTTTTGAATGGTCAGGAAAAGTAATTTTCTTTTACTTTTATTTGTTCATATAATCATGTTCTCTTCATGACAGTTTAAACAAATCTTATGTAGATTATTCAGAGCAAAATTATTCAGAGTTAACTGTTTTCTAAATATCGAGTTGCACAAAAGCATGAAAAGTATCAGAATTGAACTATGTAAGTTATAAACAAGCTATGAAATTTGCTATATAAACTATATTAAAAAATAAATGAAACTCAATTAAATCTTTAACATCTTATTTGGTTTGCCCAAACATCACACAATCTACTGAAAGCTTACCACAACCGGTTTGCACTTACACTGTACGTCCACTGATATTTTCTTGTTACTACTTTTGATTTGCCCATATTTTTAATGTTTATAGTGATATTATTAATGCTAGTGTTTTTAAAAGGCGTAGTTTATTTTTGGTACTGATATACTTCTCATTCGGGATTTTCTTTCTGATGAAGGTAGGCATTTTTTATTGAAGGTAGGACATTAGATAATTGAAAATATTCTGTAAAGAGCAGGGATTGGCAAGACAATGTGCAATTTGTTTCTTGAGAAGAAATGAAAATGAAAATATAATTCAAAATTCGATATTATATCTGAATTCAATGCAATGTAAGACTGAGTATTACACTAGTTTTTGCAATCCCGTGTTATATTTTCAATCACGGGATTTCGGGATTACATTATGAGAATCATGGGATCCCGGGATATGTCCCGGGATTCAGGTTGGAATATTTATTGAAAATCCTTACAAATTAGCATAGTTAGAATTGTATAATAAAACTGAAAATATAATTTAAAAAAGTTATTTTAATATATTAATTTTATTAAAACAAATAAAAAAAAATAATTCATCATGCAAAAACAAATAATGAAATTAAAAAAACATTTCTTCATTTCTTATGTTTCTGTAAATAAGCTTTTAAAAAACACAGCTCATCCAACGTTTCATCATTCAAAAGGCTTCTTATTTTTGTTACAAGTTGTCCTGCAGAATAAAATGCTTGTTCGGATTCTGTACTAGTAGGTGTTACTGTCATTAAATAGGAGTATGTTCCTTTCAGGTAGTCACCACGTCTACCTCCATTTTCAAAAAAGATTTTTTTTTTGAATTTTCGATAACAGTGTTTCTAATCTAATACACTGCATTGGCGCACATGCCTCTTTAATAACTTTATCTAGTTCTTTCTCTACACTTAATAACTTTTGATCCAGTTATTGAATCATAATGTGAACCATAATGTAATCAAGTGTTACTTTATTTGAAATAGAAGATCCAGTTGAATGAGCTGTTAGTAGCGCAAAGTGATTTGAATTGCCTCAACTCTTTCTAGCAGATCCACTATTAAATAAGGGCATTTAATTGAAGAATAAGTTGCGACAAAATCTATTCTTGACGTGTTACTTATATAATTGTATAAGTATTGCAGTGAGCCACTTCGATCTGCGTAACGTTCTTCCTTACGAAAATTGAGAGCTGCACATATTTTTTCTTACCTCCAGCACTTATAATTGCACAAAAAAATTCTACTTATTCATAAGGAAAATATAAATATTCTAAGAATTAAATGCTCAGATAATTTTGATGAGAAAAACATTTTAAAATATAATTCAGACAAAAATGAGATCTCGGGATGAGTTATTTTGATCTTGGGATTTTGGGATTGGAAAAAACTCCGGGATCCCGGGGCTGTAAACTCTATATTATACCATACTTCAAATTATGTGTGGATATATATATATATATACGATATAATTATTAAAAGAATCTTAATTAAATATCAGTTTTCTTCAATGATTCTGGGCAGTCTCATGTTGAGATGGCAGATATGTTGACCTATGAGCCATTGCCGTTAGCTTTATCAATCAAAATTTATTTAGAATTTCTCACGGAGTCTCAAAAATCTAGTAACATAAGATTGTGCTATAATCAATTCCTAGGTCATCCGTTTTAGTGGTTGAAGATGACTCATGATGACCTTTGCTGCTTTTTTGAGGCTAGGGTGATTTGAACTATTCACCTATGGGGTCAGACACAGTATTTTTCACGTGTTAGACTACTGGAACGATAAGAAATCCTTATTTGACGTATATTATCCTTCTAATCCTTAAGCCTATTTTTTTTTATTTCTATCCTTTATAGGTTGCAAATCGTGGAATAAAAGGTCGCTTAAATGATTTCCGGAAAAACAAGAAAAAAGAGAAAAGATACCACATAAAATGTATTGTACTTAATACTGAATTACAGTTTCAGTTTTTGTTTCGAATAAGGATAAATCAAGATATTCGTATTCATATTAGTTTATTTTGGTGAATGAATCATTCCTTTATTTTGAAAAGAAAACACAACTCTACTTTAACCTCCCCTGTTTTTTTCGTATACTTTACTATGTGTGTATAATAATTACAAAAACTATATACTGCATGCAATAATTTATATTGTATGATCGTGCCGTATTCTCAACTTTAATTGTTCACATATTACTTTTAATACTTAATAAGTACGAATCCACAATTTTACTAAATGTTTTCTGAATCTTTATGACATCTTGATATTTGTTTTTATTTTCGATTTAATAGTAAATTCAATATTAATGCGTATTTCCCGGGTACGTGTATGTTTGATTTAGCATATATTCTATTTTACAGTATATTTTTAAATGAATTAGAGAAAATAAGAAAGTAGCCATTGTATATCTAGAAAAAATATATGTTTTATTTTAATTCAATTACACATGATTAAAATTAAGCCCAGCTTATAATTTATGACTTAGAAAATTAAATATGCACGTAGTTAGGTGAAACATATTTTTCGAGCTATAATAATCACAGAATATTATCAGAAAAAAAATCTTAGAAATTTTAAAATTAATTACCAACTTTTTTAAAACCCAACACAAAATGAACGTAACTCTTTTTTTACAAGGTCTTTTTTACACGATTTTAAAATGACACGATACACGAATTTAACAATTTTTTTTTTATTCTAGCATTAATTCCCAAAAAAATTGGGGATTTTTTCCCCTTGGATAAGGATGATTTAATTGAATTTATAACAGTCTATATATAAAAAATAACAAAGAAGCCAATAATTACGGAGGAGAAGGTAAAGTGTAGTTGTTAAGAGGTGATTTAATGTACGAGGGCTTGATGTTTGCTACACGTATATTGAACAACATTTTCTTCCTCATGAAGCTGACTTAGAGCGCGCCGTAAAATTTCGACGTAATCTTAAGTTTTGTGTATCAGAGAATGAAGAATTATATAAGCAGCGGGAGAAATGAAGAAGAAAAAACCCACTAACAAAAGACTTTGTGACAACCAAAAAAATCAACAGAGGCAGTTAACAGCGAACGAAATTCTTCTTTTGAATCAAAACCGACTGTTGTGCTAGACATATCTGATACATCTACTTATTGTATTTTAATCCAGTTCGTAATAAATATGCACATTTGTTATCAGATAAGTATATAAACAGTTGTTAGTTAGTAGTATTATTCCTAATTTCAGTTTAGAAGTTTATATCAAGAGTGAGCAAATCAAGTCGATCGTGGTCGAATGATGAACCACCTGCACATTAGCAGTTAATAATTGTATACAGAAATATTCCCACATTACAATATGCAGTTCTCTACTAAACACTAATTTAAATAAAAATACTTTATTTTTTAATGTAATTTGAATTTTTTCGTAACAAATACATCATGTGATATTATTGTATTGTTGGTTATTATTATTATGTTTGAATTTTGTGTTATACTTTAAACGAGGTGTAAAAACATAAGTTAATTTTATTGTGGTTCAGGTAAATACATATATTCCGTATTTATTATTAAGTTATATAATAAATGTTACGACGTTTTCCTTTGTTCACCACACCTACGTCATTCAGTGGACCGCAACACCTTTAAAAAATTAGAAGTAAACCCGTACCCTGGATAATTTTGCCCACCCCTGGTTTATATGTTGTATATGCTTATAGACTAAGTTTTCACTGTACAGTAATTTTAATTATTTTTGAAAAAAATGAATGTTTTTTGTCATATAAATACACACATCATAGTTTTCATTACTACTTTTATCAGAAAATATTTAGAGATTTTTCATCTTGCACGATTTTTTTTAAATTGTGAAACTTATCCCCAAATTTGCCATACTTGTAATACATTATAATGATTCTTTTTCAGATTTTCTAAAGAATGTGTCTACTGTGCAAAAAAAAGTTGAGTGTGTAATATATATATATATATAATAACCACATTCGTGCTTCTAATATTCCAGATTTTTTTTACAAGACCGCGCGTTGTTTAATATCTTAAATAGATAATTTTGATTATTATGTAATACAATTATGCGAATGTTATAAAAGCGCTAGTAGTTATCGCATAGCCTTATCACCATTTTTTAACAACTCAACAGTATTTTTTTTTTGTTTTGCTTTTTCTTTTCAAAATATGGCTTCTGTCAGACGAGACGCGTCTATTGAATTTGCTTTTAGAGGAGAAAGAGTGAATCCGAACATTGCACTTCTACATTATTTTTGTAATCCTATACACAGCTTTACGTCAAACAAAAAAAAAAGTACACATATTCTTTGAAATCCTTGTTTAATGTGTGTCGCCATCTGATGATCAATTGCAAAATATATAATTTATTTTTAAAAATGTAGCTGTAAATTATACAAAATTTATAAATTATTGAACAAAAAATTAAATAAATTTTAATTAATACTGAACTACTTCATTGTAAAACAAAATGTAGAATTCAGTGGGGTTATTAATGAATATTAAAGTCAGATATTTCTAAGTAATATCAGTTCTCATTCTTAATGGGAATTAGTTAAAAAATTTCTCCATAATAATAATGAAAATTAGACTCACATTTTAAGATACTTTGTCAATAACATTTCAAAAGCTAGAAATCATGGTAATCTTTAAATACAATGTGATATATATAGTGGTTTATGTTCGCATATATAAATTATTTTTGAAAGTTATGTCTTAAAAATCCATTTATAAAATTATTATAAAGATTTTTGAATAACTTATGCAATATTAAATAGTATGTGAATAATTAGGAAGAAAGAAAGAAAAAAGAGAGAGAGATAGATTTTATTTCAAACAACAACAACACAACATAACAATACAAAATATTTAAAAAATTAATTACAGTGAGCAGGCTTATATCACATCTAAATGATCTAAAAAAAGGAGTGATGAAACCTCCATTCCAATAAATTCATGACTTAGGTCCTATTTTTTTTCCCATTTAATACGAAAACTAATTAAATTATTATTTGCAAGAAATTT
>BMAO01019748.1:0-22726 GCA_019973975.1 Trichonephila clavata | reverse complement strand
CTATGACATTGGAGGGACGCATTTATCTGTCTGACCTAGGACATTGGTGGGACCCGTACATTCGTAAGACTCGTGAAAGGGAAGGGACACCTCTCTTTCGTATAGCCAAGAAATGGAGGGTTGCATTTATCTGTAAAACATATGAAAAGGAGGGATATTTCTTACAAAAGGGTACCTATTCTTTCCAAATTTTTAAAAAAAAGTACTTGTATTCAAGTTTTTTACTTGTTTGAAACCGCGACATGAAACCGCGACGAAAAAAGCAGGTTATGATCTATGAAGTTAACTTTATCTTTAGTATAGTATAATAATGTATAGTAATAAGTATGAATAAGTATGTGGGTAGGTAAGCTTTTTCTTTATATGGAAAATGCTAGTTTTTCGGTTGATGGAGTGGCGAGTATGTGTGACGAGAATGCTTCTTGTTTCTTGCAGGGGTGACATCAAAATCATTTCAATGGCAACAGGAAATTCAGATCAAATTTCCAACCGTTGGTGAGAGGAGGATGTTTCCATGTTTCTCCTACCTCCTTTGAGTTTCCTCTTTGGAGTTTTTTCCGTTGAGCGATGCCCTTGGAAGAGATGATTCTCTCAATACGTTCCACATAAACTTCCAGTTGGTGAGGGAGGGACCCAAAAATGGAAGGACGTGCTGAGCATCCTTTCCATTTTTTGGGTTTGACACTCGAGGTTCAAACAGTCTGCCTACACAGGGGGAGTGGGACTCTGGGTCCGCTCCAAACATCTTTATGAAACATGTGTCTACATTCGGTCGTGAGGGGAAAATGCATGGGCTCCAGGCAAATGGGACATTTTTCAGGCACGCCAAACACGGGATCTGGGAAGGGAGCACTGTACAAGAGTTGAAGAGCCGTGTGACCCAGCGTCACCCATTGTTCCAAATCCTGCGAGCCCCCATAAGACCAGGCCACGCTCGCCTTTCGGTACAGATCAGGTTTCATGCATTCTGTCCAAATGCCCCGAATATAGGCGCCGTGACCCTTTCGGCCATCTTGTGGAGCACAAGGTCCTTGGATTTGAAAGGTTCGGCGGCAAAGAGAAAGGCGAGAGAGCGCAATTTTCCAGATTCCCCCGAAGGACAGAGAACGTTGCACAAGGCATCGAGGTCGTGGAGATGGCGTTGAAAGTCCTGCACCGTCAACACCTCTGGAATGGGTAAAGCATTCAGACGATTCCGGAATTCTTTTAAAAAGGCAGCAAATTCCCCGAAATCGGGGGATGAATACTTGACCAGGCAGTGTGCAAACGCTAAATCGTCTCGCATCGTGAGGAATGAATGAGCTCTCTCGCCTCGAGTGCCTCGCTTTTATAGCAGGGAGAAGGCTTCTGATTGGTCGATGCAACTGATATGGAATTTCAAGGCTGGTAGGATTTAAAAAGGATTCATGAGTAACACTTTTAATTCAACCTTGGCTTGAAAAGAGACTTGAGCTGCTAGCAAAATTATTTTTTCGTAAGTATTAGTTTCAACCTTGGCTGGAAAAGAGACTTGTGCTGCTAGCAAAAGTATTATTTTTGAGAAAGGGTAGCGTCATTTTTTGCAAGTGTTATATTCCATAGGTTCCAACCTTGGCATATTTATTGACCCAAAAAAATGGGAGAATGATTACTGGTCCCGAGCTATGCTCCTTTCCAGCAATCATTCTCCCATTTTTCTGGGGCTCAACACAATGTCTACCTTTAAAGGTCGGGTTCTCGCAATGGATTGGGTGCCCTGCAGAGAGGACAGGTGTTTTGCACGTCCAGATGTTGTAACAAGCACCGCATGTGGAACAGGTGCCCACAATGCGTTCTTTCTGGCCAGTGCATGGGACTCAGACAGATGGCACATGAATCTGGTACTTGGAACACGCTCTCGGGCCATTTCAATCCATAGCACCCATCCAACACTGCTTGAGCCAAGTGTGTCCAGGCGGTCAGGTGTTGGGGACCGTGTCTCCTCCACGCCTTGTAGGCCAAGTGATATAGTTTTGGTTTCGCCAAACTAGTCCAAAGGGCTTGTAGAAAGGCCCCTTTTCCTTTGGCAGCCTCCTCCTCCAAATAATCACTGTGCAGGTGGGCCGGTTCTGCATACACAACACATTCAAAGGTGGGCAGGTCACGGGGATCGTAATCGGGCAACACCTTTTGCAGCAGTTCAGCAACGGTTACATCGTAGATGGACTCGACCGTTATGATGTCAGAGGGCATCATGGTCTGCAGGCACTTTCGAAAATTAATCATAAAGGTTATATAGTCCCCAAGATTAGCCTCCTGGTACTTGGCCAGATAGAGAGTAAAAGCTTTTTCGTCTTCCATGTCTCAGGAATAAATGAAGCAGAGAGCGTCTGAGCCCTGCTTTTATAGTCGAGAGAAGGAGGAAGTGGCTTCTGATTGGTCGATTGTTTTGATAAGGGTTCCCAAGGATGAAAGGAGGTCACCTTTCAAGAGGCAAAGATTTATGTCATCATCCAACCTTGGCATCTCATATAAACCAAAAAAAGGGGAGAATGGGCCAAAGCCCAAACTCCCCTTTTTTTGGTAGGAAAGAAAACAGACGCTTCATTACAATAAAAACAATTATTTATTGACATTCTTTACAGGATGAGGTTGAAGGATGAAACGACACATACCGGATTTCAACAGAGGATGATGTTCGGGCACAAACAAAACAATGGTATGGATTGGTTGAGTAGGGGTTTTTGGTTGGATGGCGAGTTTTTTATTGGGCAAGAAGGGTGGTTGTTCCAAGAGTCTCTTGCCAAGCTCCAGGTGGGAAGAATAGGCCTGGGTACTCTTGTTGCATCGAGTCATCAGAGGTGGAGTAGGCAGGCGTGATGTCACCTCGACATGGGCTCCAGTCATCAAAACAGAGGGATCCACCCTCTCCAAAGGTGTGACTGGTCTCTCGGGTTCCACAAGTCTTTTAGCAGGTGGAGAGACACATTTAGCAGGTGGAGAGGTACTTTTAGCAGGGGGTGTAGGAATTTTGTCAGCTGGTTGTTCAACAGGTGGAGAGACACTTTTAGCAGGTGGAGAGACACTTTTAGCAGGTGGAGAGACACTTTTAGCAGGGGGTGTAGGAATTTTGTCAGCTGGTTGTTCAACAGGTGGAGAGGCACTTTCAACAAGGGGTGTAGGAATTTTCTCAGGTGGAGAGGCACTTTCAGCTGTTGCACGTTCCTGAGAAAGCTTCCTTTTTACACCAGCCCTCAAAAACGCCATCTTCAAAGATGCCGTCTTGGAAGCGTTTTGGGATTGCATCTGACGCATGTCCTGCACCTTTTGGATAAAGTCTTGGATCCATTTCCTCACCAAGATGGAATCGGGGATGGGAGAGTGTTGAACTTGCAAGACGGGCGAGGTTTTGTAGCTTTCCACAAAGAGGTTGCCTGGATTCTCTACCAAAGCAAAGCCCATTTGGAGACTGGAGGCAAAACTCTCGGCCAACGACGAGAGTTCAGCATTCAAAATGCTAAAGACGACATCGGGAGTCACGAGTTTAGACTTTTGAGTCATGATTGGATAGCGTTTGTAAGGCGGCAGCACATCCTTGCCTTGAATGACCAGGTTGTCGTAACGTTTGGCAAATTCGTATACTTTGGATCGACCCAAGAGAGCTCCAACGTCGACCAGTCGAAAGTAGAGCTTGCCATCTCGTCCCACCATGGCAGCCAACGGATAGTGTTGATTGGGCAAAAGCAGTTTGAACCACATGTTGACTCGAGGAAACACTGAGCGTGTGTGAGGAGCAACGGAAGCACTGGAGCTTTTATACTCTCCATCAGGAAAAAAAATAAAATGTAGACAACGTTGTGTAAAAAAAAAAAAAAAAAAAAAATTTTTTTTTTTTTTTTTTTTTTACACAACGTTGTCTACATTTTATTTTACATCTTGACAAGAGTGTTGGAAATGTTTTCAATGCTTTACTGTACATTATGAGTTTATTAAGTATCTCCAACCACCATCTTTGATAAAGTGGTACATTCTTTGCCAACAATTGCTGTTTTCATCCGTCATGTGTATGACTCGGGTAAATAAACTTTTCCATTCTGTAAAATTTGCTCCACTCTCAATTCGTGGGCTCACCGTACAACTCGTGTTCTTCAAACACCATCGAATCCAATAAATAGTGAATCGCACAATCATGGAGTGGTTCTTCTCCCCGACCACACACTAAACAATCTCGTCGACAAAAGCATGATGGAACGGAAGCGACTGGCATAGTCTAGCAGGATAAATTGAAAATGAAAATAAAATTTCAATTAACTTTGAAACGGCACCATAAACTGGACAAGCAAATGAGATGATGGTTGTGGAGAAAGGTTGTGAGTTTATAAAAGGCACCCACTAAAAAAAAAAAAAAAAAAAAAAAAAATTTTTTTTTTTTTTTTTTTAGTGAGACATCTCTTCTTGTCTAGCTCGAGTTGTTCTCTTGAATGCTGCGTGTATTACAACTGTCATTTTACTTTTCAATTGTAATGTGACGGCGCGTGACGTCACTTGAATCTGATTGGTCAATTTTCCTTACAAGCAGATCACAAGTTTGAAATCTCACAGGTTTCATTTGACTGCTGAAGAGGATGGATGAATGTTCTCACTAAAAAAAAAAAAAAAAAAAAAAAATTTTTTTTTTTTTTTTTTTTTTAGTGAGACATCTCTTCCTTGTCTAGCTCGCTTGGAGTGCTGCGTGTATTACAACTGTCATTCTGAAGGTTGAAAATTATTGACCAATCAGATTCAAGTGACGTCACGCACCATAGACTTAATGTTAAAGGACTTGTGATTTTTTTCAGTGTATGGAATCCACTGGTTCCATGGAATCGGGCTCGAACCTTTCTATCTCGGTAAATTACAATGGGATCGAGTCCAAACTCTTTCCATGGGGGGGTCATGGGACCCCCCTGGTGAACCGGAAATGGCGATATCTCGGCTTCTATGGGGCCTTTATAGACGTGTGACCCCTCAAACGATTCAGAATCGTTTGTAGTGTACAATGACATTTTGGTTTAGACCTAGACCCCTGGTTGAGGGTCTAGGCTAAAAAAGCCCATTTGGCCTGTTTTAGATTTTCTCCTCATCTAAAGGTCCGATTTCCAAACTGTTTACGTTGTTGGATAGACTATAAAAGGACCTATCGTTTGATGCTATGGATATGGACATTGGGTACTGGGTTTGGATCCTAGGCTCCAAAACGTATCGACCCTACGAAGGGGCCTAGCTCGGAACCTTGGGGTCATAAGGTAGGGGTCTAACCTATCCACCTGTTTGGAATGACAAGCCCTTTCAAATAATACCCCTTACTAGACCCTACCCCCCATAGGAGGGTCTCTAGGGTTACAGAAAAGGTGGCCCATAGGCTTAATGTGATTTTTTGGCATTGAAATGCTATGGAATCAAGTACAAACCTTCTATCTCGGTAAATTACGGTCGGATTGGGTCCAAACTTTTTCCATGGGGGGTCATGGGGACCCCCCTGGTGAACCGGAAGTCGCGATATCTCGGCTCCTATGGGGCCTTTATAGACGTGTGACCCATCAAAAGATTCAGAATCGTTTGTAGATTACAATGATATTTTTGGTTTGGATCTAGACCCCCTGGTTGAGGAACTAGGCTAAAAAAGGCCATTTTGGCCTGTTTTAGATTTTCTCCTCATCTAAGGGTCCGATTTCCAAACTGTTTACGTTGTTGGATAGAACATAAAAGGACCTATCGTGTGATGCTATGGATATGGACATTGGGTACCGGGTTTGGATCCTAGGCTCCAAAACGTATCGACACTAAAAAGGGACCTTGCTCAGCCCAACGCCCTAAGGTAGTCGAGTAACCTATCCATCTGTTTGGAATGTCAAGCTCTTTCGAATGATACCCCTTACAAGACCTACCCCCCATAGGAGGGTCTCTAGGGTTAAAAAACAGGTGTAACCTTGTCTTGAACCTATCTCGGCTTCTATGGAGCCGATAAGCTTTTGCAACATGTCAATGAAAGAGACGAACCAGTAGATGGCAACACTCTACACGCTTTTGCCGTACCCCCATAGGAGGGTCTCCAATGAGTGAAAAAAAACAAAATTCAGAGCCAATTTCCTGGTACTATGGCACCTATAAACTTGAATTGCACATTGTATGACGTGGCTTCAAGCCCTGTCGAATCATGTACAACTCTTGGGTATACCCCCATAGGAGGGTCTGCAATGAGTGAAAAAAAACAAAATTCAGAGGCAATTTCCTAGGTTCCTATGGCACCTATAAAGAATGCACATTGTATGACGGGAATTAATCCCGTCATACAATGTGCATTCAGTTATAGTGCCATAGGAACCAGGAAATTGCCTCTGAATTTTGTTTTTTTTCACTCATTGCAGACCTCCTATGGGGGTATACCAAGATTGTACATGATTCGACAGGGCTTAAGCCCGTCATACAATGTGCAATTCAAGTTTATAGGTGCCATAGGTACCCAGGAAATTGGCTTGAATTTGTTTTTTTTCACTCATTGGAGACCCTCCTATGGGGGTACGGCAAAAGCGTGTAGAGTGTTGCCATCTACTGGTTCGTCTCTTTCATTTGACATGTTGCAAAGCTTATCGGCTCCATAGAAGCCGAGATAGGTTCAAGACAAGGTTACACCTGTTTTTTAACCCTAGAGACCCTCCTATGGGGGGTAGGGTCTTGTAAGGGGTATCATTCGAAAGAGCTTGACATTCCAAACAGATGGATAGGTTACTCGACTACCTTAGGGGCGTTGGGCTGAGCAAGGTCCTTTTTAGTGTCGATACGTTTTGGAGCCTAGGATCCAAACCGGTACCCAATGTCCATATCCATAGCATCACACGATAGGTCCTTTTATGTTCTATCCAACAACGTAAACAGTTTGGAAATCGGACCTTAGATGAGGAGAAAATCTAAAACAGGCCAAAATGGCCTTTTTTAGCCTAGTTCCTCAACCAGGGGGTCTAGATCCAAACCAAAAATATCATTGTAATCTACAAACGATTCTGAATCTTTTGATGGGTCACACGTCTATAAAGGCCCCATAGGAGCCGAGATATCGCGACTTCCGGTTCACCAGGGGGGTCCCATGACCCCCATGGAAAAAGTTTGGACCCAATCCGACCGTAATTTACCGAGATAGAAGGTTTGTACTTGATTCCATAGCATTTCAATGCAAAAAATCACATTAAGCCTATGGGCCACCTTTTCTGTAACCCTAGAGACCCTCCTATGGGGGGTAGGGTCTAGTAAGGGTATTATTTGAAAGGGCTTGTCATTCCAAACAGGTGGATAGGTTAGACCCTACCTTATGACCCAAGGTTCCGAGCTAGGCCCTTCGTAGGGTCGATACGTTTTGGAGCCTAGGATCCAAACCCAGTACCAAGTCCATATCCATAGCATCAAACGATAGGTCCTTTTATAGTCTATCCAACAACGTAAACAGTTTGGAAATCGGACCTTTAGATGAGGAGAAAATCTAAAACAGGCCAAATGGGCTTTTTTAGCCTAGACCCTCAACCAGGGGGTCTAGGTCTAAACCAAAATGTCATTGTACACTACAAACGATTCTGAATCGTTTGAGGGGTCACACGTCTATAAAGGCCCATAGAAGCCGAGATATCGCCATTTCCGGTTCACCAGGGGGGGTCCCATGACCCCCCATGGAAAGAGTTTGGACTCGATCCCATTGTAATTTACCGAGATAGAAAGGTTCGAGCCCGATTCCATGGAACCAGTGGATTCCATACACTGAAAAAAATCACAAGTCCTTTAACATTAAGTCTATGGTGCGTGACGTCACTTGAATCTGATTGGTCAATAATTTTCAACCTTCAGAATGACAGTTGTAATACACGCAGCACTCCAAGCGAGCTAGACAAGGAAGAATGTCTCACTAAAAAAAAAAAAAAAAAAAAAAAAAATTTTTTTTTTTTTTTTTTTTTTTTAGTGAGAACATTCATCCATCCTCTTCAGCAGTCAAATGAAACCTGTGAGATTTCAAACTTGTGATCTGCTTGTAAAGGAAAATTGACCAATCAGATTCAAGTGACGTCACGCGCCGTCACATTACAATTGAAAAGTAAAATGACAGTTGTAATACACGCAGCATTCAAGAGAACAACTCGAGCTAGACAAGGAAGAGATGTCTCACTAAAAAAAAAAAAAAAAAAAAATTTTTTTTTTTTTTTTTTTTTTTTAGTGGGTGCCTTTTATAAACTCACAACCTTTCTCCACAACCATCATCTCATTTGCTTGTCCAGTTTATGGTGCCGTTTCAAAGTTAATTGAAATTTTATTTTCATTTTCAATTTATCCTGCTAGACTATGCCAGTCGCTTCCGTTCCATCATGCTTTTGTCGACGAGATTGTTTAGTGTGTGGTCGGGAGAAGAACCACTCCATGATTGTGCGATTCACTATTTATTGGATTCGATGGTGTTTGAAGAACACGAGTTGTACGGTGAGCCCACGAATTGAGAGTGGAGCAAATTTTACAGAATGGAAAAGTTTATTTACCCCGAGTCATACACATGACGGATGAAAACAGCAATTGTTGGCAAAGAATGTACCACTTTATCAAAGATGGTGGTTGGAGATACTTAATAAACTCATAATGTACAGTAAAGCATTGAAAACATTTCCAACACTCTTGTCAAGATGTAAAATAAAATGTAGACAACGTTGTGTAAAAAAAAAAAAAAAAAAAAAAATTTTTTTTTTTTTTTTTTTTTTTTTTTACACAACGTTGTCTACATTTTATTTTTTTTCCTGATGGAGAGTATAAAAGCTCCAGTGCTTTCCGTTGCTCCTCACACACGCTCAGTGTTTCCTCGAGTCAACATGTGGTTCAAACTGCTTTTGCCCAATCAACACTATCCGTTGGCTGCCATGGTGGGACGAGATGGCAAGCTCTACTTTCGACTGGTCGACGTTGGAGCTCTCTTGGGTCGATCCAAAGTATACGAATTTGCCAAACGTTACGACAACCTGGTCATTCAAGGCAAGGATGTGCTGCCGCCTTACAAACGCTATCCAATCATGACTCAAAAGTCTAAACTCGTGACTCCCGATGTCGTCTTTAGCATTTTGAATGCTGAACTCTCGTCGTTGGCCGAGAGTTTTGCCTCAAGTCTCCAAATGGGCTTTGCTTTGGTAGAGAATCCAGGCAACCTCTTTGTGGAAAGCTACAAAACCTCGCCCGTCTTGCAGTTCAACACTCTCCCATCCCCGATTCCATCTTGGTGAGGAAATGGATCCAAGACTTTATTCAAAAGGTGCAGGACATGCGTCAGATGCAATCCCAAAACGCTTCCAAGACGGCATCTTTGAAGATGGCGTTTTTGAGGGCTGGTGTAAAAAGGAAGCTTTCTCAGGAACGTGCAACAGCTGAAAGTGCCTCTCCACCTGAGAAATTCCTACACCCTTGTTGAAAGTGCCTCTCCACCTGAGAACATACACCACTGTTGAAAGTGCCTCTCCACCTGTTGAACAACCAGCTGACAAAATTCCTACACCCCTGCTAAAAGTGTCTCTCCACCTGCTAAAAGTGTCTCTCCACCTGTTAAACAGTGCTTCCACCTGCTAAAAGTCCTCTCCACCTGCTAAATGTGTCTCTCCACCTGCTAAAAGACTTGTGGAACCCGAGAGACCAGTCACACCTTTGGAGAGGGTGGATCCCTCTGTTTTGATGACTGGAGCCCATGTCGAGGTGACATCACGCCTGCCTACTCCACCTCTGATGACTCGATGCAACAAGAGTACCCAGGCCTATTCTTCCCACCTGGAGCTTGGCAAGAGACTCTTGGAACAACCACCCTTCTTGCCCAATAAAAAACTCGCCATCCAACCAAAAACCCCTACTCAACCAATCCATACCATTGTTTTGTTTGTGCCCGAACATCATCCTCTGTTGAAATCCGGTATGTGTCGTTTCATCCTTCAACCTCATCCTGTAAAGAATGTCAATAAATAATTGTTTTTATTGTAATGAAGCGTCTGTTTTCTTTCCTACCAAAAAAAGGGGAGTTTGGGCTTTGGCCCATTCTCCCCTTTTTTTGGTTTATATGAGATGCCAAGGTTGGATGATGACATAATCTTTGCCTCTTGAAAGGTGACCTCCTTTCATCCTTGGGAATCCTTATCAAAACAATCGACCAATCAGAAACCACTTCCTCCTTCTCTCGACTATAAAAGCAGGGCTCAGACGCTCTCTGCTTCATTTATTCCTGAGACATGGAAGACGAAAAAGCTTTTACTCTCTATCTGGCCAAGTACCAGGAGGCTAATCTTGGGGACTATATAACCTTTATGATTAATTTTCGAAAGTGCCTGCAGACCATGATGCCCTCTGACATCATAACGGTCGAGTCCATCTACGATGTAACCGTTGCTGAACTGCTGCAAAAGGTGTTGCCCGATTACGATCCCCGTGACCTGCCCACCTTTGAATGTGTTGTGTATGCAGAACCGGCCCACCTGCACAGTGATTATTTGGAGGAGGAGGCTGCCAAAGGAAAAGGGGCCTTTCTACAAGCCCTTTGGACTAGTTTGGCGAAACCAAAACTATATCACTTGGCCTACAAGGCGTGGAGGAGACACGGTCCCCAACACCTGACCGCCTGGACACACTTGGCTCAAGCAGTGTTGGATGGGTGCTATGGATTGAAATGGCCCGAGAGCGTGTTCCAAGTACCAGATTCATGTGCCATCTGTCTGAGCCCTATGCACTGGCCAGAAAGAACGCATTGTGGGCACCTGTTCCACATGCGGTGCTTGTTACAACATCTGGACGTGCAAAACACCTGTCCTCTCTGCAGGGCACCCAATCCATTGCGAGAACCCGACCTTTAAAGGTAGACATTGTGTTGAGCCCCAGAAAAATGGGAGAATGATTGCTGGAAAGGAGCATAGCTCGGGACCAGTAATCATTCTCCCATTTTTTTGGGTCAATAAATATGCCAAGGTTGGAACCTATGGAATGAACACTTGCAAAAAATGACGCTACCTCTCTCAAAAATAATACTTTTGCTAGCAGCACAAGTCTCTTTTCCAGCCAAGGTTGAAACTAATACTTACGAAAAAATAATTTTGGCTAGCAGCTCAAGTCTCTTTTCAAGCCAAGGTTGAATTAAAAGTGTTACTCATGAATCCTTTTTAAATCCTACCAGCCTTGAAATTTCACATCAGTTGCATCGACCAATCAGAAGCCTTCTCCTGCTATAAAAGCGAGGCACTCGAGGCGAGAGAGCTCATTCATTCCTCACGATGCGAGACGATTTAGCGTTTGCACACTGCCTGGTCAAGTATTCATCCCCCGATTTCGGGGAATTTGCTGCCTTTTTAAAAGAATTCCGGAATCGTCTGAATGCTTTACCCATTCCAGAGGTGTTGACGGTGCAGGACTTTCAACGCCATCTCCACGACCTCGATGCCTTGTGCAACGTTCTCTGTCCTTCGGGGGAATCTGGAAAATTGCGCTCTCTCGCCTTTCTCTTTGCCGCCGAACCTTTCAAATCCAAGGACCTTGTGCTCCACAAGATGGCTGAAAGGGTCACGGCGCCTATATTCGGGGCATTTGGACAGAATGCATGAAACCTGATCTGTACCGAAAGGCGAGCGTGGCCTGGTCTTATGGGGGCTCGCAGGATTTGGAACAATGGGTGACGCTGGGTCACACGGCTCTTCAACTCTTGTACAGTGCTCCCTTCCCAGATCCCGTGTTTGGCGTGCCTGAAAAATGTCCCATTTGCCTGGAGCCCATGCATTTTCCCCTCACGACCGAATGTAGACACATGTTTCATAAAGCATGTTTGGAGCGGACCCAGAGTCCCACCTGCCCCCTGTGTAGGCAGACTGTTTGAACCTCGAGTGTCAAACCCAAAAAAATGGAAAGGATGTGCTCAGCACGTCCTTTCCATTTTTTTGGGTCCCTCCTCTCACCAACGTTGGAAGGTTTGATGTGGAACTGTTGAGAGAATCATTCTCCTTCCAAGGGCATCGCTCAAACGGAAAAACTCCAAGAGGGAAACTCAAAGGGGGGTTAGGAAAACATGGAAACATCCCTCCTCTCACCAACGTTGGAAGATTTGATCTGGAAATTTCCTGTTGCCGTTGAAATGATTATTGATGTTCACCCCTGCAAGAAACAAGAAGCATTCTCGTCACACATACTCGCCACTCCATCAACCAGAAAAATCAGCATTTTCCAGTAATAAAGAAAAAGCTTACCTACCCTACATACTTATTACATACTTATTACTATACTTATTACATACTAAAGATAAAGTTAACTTCATAGATCATAACCTGCTTTTTTCGTCGCGGTTTCATGTCGCGGTTTCAAACAAGTAAAAAACTTGAATACAAGTACTTTTTTTTAAATATTTGGAAAGAATAGGTACCCTTTTGTAAGAAATATCCCTCCTTTTCATATGTTTTACAGATAAATGCAACCCTCCATTTCTTTGGCTATACGAAGAGAGGGTGTCCCTTCCCTTTCACGAGTCTTACGAATGTAGGGGTCCCACCAATGTCCTAGGTCAGATAGATAAATGCGTCCCTCCAATGTCATAGGTCAGACAGATAAATGAGTCCCTCCAATGTCATAGGTCAGATAGATAAATGCGTCCCTCCAATGTCAGATAGAACAGATAGATAAATGCGTCCCTCCAATGTCAGATAGAACAGATAGATAAATGCGTCCCACCAATGTCAGATAGATTAGACCGATAAATGCGTCCCTCCAATGTCATAGGTCAGATAGATTAGACAAATCCCACCCATTTCAGAGGTTTGATAGATAAACGCTTCGCACCAATGTCAAAAGTTGCACAGATAAACAGGTACTCTTACGACAAAGAGGGGTAGGTAAATAAACATCTCTCCCCTTTTAAAAATTTGAAAGAGAAATGTGTAAATCATAGGGTCAAGGCACATAAAGGGACCTCATACGGGAAACATTGCCCTCCCTACGGTGGGAAGGTTGTAAGAAAAATGCGTAAAGGAAGGCAAATGTCCATCGCCAGGACCTAGGTTGTTGGAAATTTACAATCAACACCCATCAACGTCGGACAGATTCAATGAAAGGTCCAAGAGGGTAAACGAAAAACCCCAAAAGGAGGGAAATGGAACCCAACAAAAAATGGAATGAGGGGGAAAAGGAAAAATTCAAATGTCAAAATGTTTTAGATTCAAGGAAAAAATGAAAATGTCAAAAACTTTTTGATGCAAGGAAAAATGAAAATGTCAAAAACTTTTTGATGCAAGGAAAAATTCAAATGTCAAAAACTTTTCGATGCAAGTAAACATTCAGATGTCAAAAATTTTTCAATGCAAGTAAAAAAAAAAAAAAAAAAAAAAAAAAAAAAAAAAAAAATTTTTTTTTTTTTTTTTTTTTTTTTTTTTTTAGTGGTTCTATAAAGGGTTGACACTCGAGGTATTACATGACGTTTGAGATGTCACACATTCTTTTGAAATGTCAGACAGAACCTTTTTTAGGCATCTCAAGACACTTTCAAGCACTCCAGTAGTTTGCCCCAACTGTCATGAGCAAATGACATTGGGTCATTTTTATTACAAACATGCATCCGAGAAACATTCCTTAAATTTTCGCAAGCAATGCGTATTTTGTTTTGGTAAAAAACACTGGAATCATGGAGAAAAGAATCATCCCGACCACATAAATCACGTCGTGTCCTGCTTGAAACGTTTTGCAAACGAAGCCAAAGATGTCTGGGTATTCTCGGACAATGAGGAGGAGACGGAAGAAGAGGAAAGGGTGCCAGAAGTATGTGGGTGTAGGTACTTTCAACCGATACCTCGTGAAATGTACGGTCGTCCCAGATTGAGGGACAATTTTTATGATTCAATCTTTGAGAAACCCGACTTATGGGAAGAGGGAATAAAATTTGACAATGGCTTGGGCAAAGATGTGTGGGGGATTATTCAGCGCTACTTGAAAGGAGATTGGGTATGGTTTCACATTATGGTCAAACACAACATTTTTGATACGTTTTGTAAGGAAATGGAAATGATTCGGAATCAATTTGTCATTTTACCCTTTTGGTGTCTCTGCGATGGATTAGAGACAGAGAGGGGTAAAATACAGCATCGACACATGATTTTGGCGTGTGAGCAAGAGAGTGCGTTTGAAGAGATTTGGAAGGGTAAAGTTCGCTATGAATTTCCCTCTGCTGGTCGGGCCAAAAAATGTGTCAAGATTCAGAGTGCCTTTCATTTGGTTCGGACCATTGTGTACGTGAGCCAACCCAAATCGTCGTGTGACGGGGGTAAAATTCCCGAAAAATTAATGAATCCGGAACAATGGTCCCATTTCCACATGAATCGACCCTTGCACGCGCATAGTATTGCCTTTCTCTGTACGCTTTTTCCAGGAGGAATGGAAAGATTACTGTTGGAACAGCTAGGAAATAAAAATGTGGCCAGTTGGGACAAGGTGATTAAATGTTTACCAGACGCGTGGGGTCATTTGAAATGGAATGTACCAATTCACGTGACGGGATTTAAATTTTTAAATTGCGTGTTTCCTTTCCAATACCAGGTGACAGGGGAAGAGACTCCTCTGTACGTGACGCTCTACGGTAACACAAAATTGTATTTAAAGGAGGGAAACCAGGGGGGTCAATGTTTGTTTCAACGGATCCGAGACGAAATGTATGTATTGTCCCGCAAACAACAAAACATGATGAATGAAATTAAAAAGATAAAGCAAGAGTGGGCCATGGACCAAAAAGTCTTGTTACGGTCCAAACTCAGCGAGATGAATGCGAAATGCGACCTCATTCAAAGGGAAAGAGACATATTGAAAGAGGAAAGAGACATATTGAAAGAGGAAAGAGACTTGTGGAAAGAGGAAAAGGACGTGTTGAAAACAAAAGAAAATGAGTTGAACGCTGAAATAATGATATTAAAATTTAAATTGGAAAATACATTAGTTGAAAATAAAATATGGGAAACCAAAGAAAACGAGTGGAAAGCCAAAGAACACGAGTTAAACACAGAAATGAATACATTGAAAAATAAATTGCAAAGTACATTGGTCGTAGATAAAATATTGAAAAGAATGATACAGAGCCAACGAAAGCTCAAAATGATTAACCCATGGCGATGGAAAAGAGTACCAAGGTTACCACGACCTGCCAACGTTCTCTCGTAATCATTCTACTTTAGATCATGTTTGGAGAACCCTTGTTCAAAAGGTTTTCCAACCTTATTCGAAAACTTGCCAACGTTAAAAAAAAAAAAAAAAAAAAAAAAAAAAAAAATTTTTTTTTTTTTTTTTTTTTTTTTTTTAAGCTTTCAATATTTTTTGAAAGACGAGTACAAATACTGCACGCGTCTCATCCTACTCAATTGTTCACAATGGATTCTTCTCCAGAGTATGATGATTTCATTGACATGTTCAATTTACCAGCACCTGTTTCACCTTTACCACCCACTCCAGTGGCTTCTCCATCCCATGAGCCATCTCAAGAGGATTCCATGATTTATGAATCGTTACCTGAACCACCTATGGTACCTGAACAATTCATTGAGTCTCGACAACGAATGGAATTTCAAGAATCCTCTGATTCCGTGGAATCACCTGTTGCACCTGAACCAATTGTTTCTTCTCCTATTCGGAAGGTAGCTTCACCTGTGCATACGATAGCTACACCTGTGCGAAAGACGGATTCACCAAGGCAAAGGTCAAATTCACCTGTAAAAAAGATGGATTCCTCAAAGCGAAAGATGGATTCCCCAAGGCAAAGGTCAAATTCACCAAAGCGACGGGCAGATTCACCTGTGAGAAAGGTAGCTTCCATCATTCAACGAGATTTTCGACGAAACGAGAATGGGCCCCGAGATCCTAGGTTGTATCGCAGACCCGATTTCAGACCACCCTATCGTAGACCTGATTTTAGACCCAGGCGACCCCCGTATGCCCATCGATTGATTCCCACGTCTCATGTGTCGGCTCAAGTGTTTTTTCACAGCCAAGGTTTGGCCGTGTTGTGTCTCCGAGATGAGGGATTCACGCTCACCAACGGTGTCGTCTCGTATGCCTTGGATCGGCAATGTCCCAACGAACTATTTAAATATTTGCATTACCTCAATGTCGGTACCATTTGTGTGACGGATCATCAATCCAAGCTCAAATTTAAAGAATTTCAAGCGAATTGGAGCTCAGCCAGTCCGTTCAAAATGATCCCTGTGATGCTGTTAAATGCCAACGAACGAAACAGGGGGGAATGTCCCTTTTGTAACGAAATACATTGTCATCGTTGGGTAGCCGTGCAAGGCATGTGCGCCATCTTGCATCAACCCATCAATCCCATTTTTCATTCGTGAGCAAGATTGGTGACTGCAAGCTCCGCCCACATCCTGTCTGAAACGTATAAAAGGAGAGCTCGTTGCGACGCTTCAAATCAGTCGTCTCTCGACTCGCCAGCAGCATGGACGCAATCGATGCCTTCCCAGAGCACCTCTCCACCACCGTGGTGCCAGTGACCTTACCTGAGAAAATCGAGACGTTGGAATATGCAGCTCGACAGGGCCTGGTCAAAGCATTCATCCTGTATCAGGAGATGGCCACGAAACGTGTGTTTGTCATGTTTTGTAACGATAGTTGGCATTGCAGACGATCGTATATGGACAATTTCAAGCGGGCCGTGTTGGCGGCGAGGATCCAAAATCCCTTTGAACCCGATGAGATGACGTGGGATAAGGTGTCGCAAGGCTTAATGAGAAATCCCGATCGACCGCTGAAGAATACGGACAAACGGATGGGATTCATGCACCAAAACATGTTTATCGTCAAAACTGGCTTTACCTTTGGATTTCGCACCGTGAAACCGGGAGAGATTCATTTGATCCAAACAACCCATGTGCCCATGCTAATGTACGAACTGCCCTCCTCCAGTTTAAAGCATCAAAGCAAACTCAATCTGTATAGGAGGAGTTTTGAGCCATTTGACCAAATGCTCTATCATCGCAAAGTGTTGGAGCCCCATACGGCGTATCCCATCCCGGCAGGAACTCATTATATTTTACTCACAGTGCAAAAGACCGTATTTGGGGTGGACATTATTCCCGAAACTATTCTTCCTCAACTCGTTCAGAGCGGATTCAACCTGGGGGATTTCCGAAAGGTGAACCGATATGACCAAAAAGCCTACAAACTGCCTCCTCCGACCCCGGCTCATGGTGAGACGAGCAAGCGACCTTTGGAAGAAGAGGTGTATCCTCCCTCCAAGAAACATTTTAGGATTCCAAAAAAATCCCACAAAATACTCGTTACACCGGTCGTGCGACCCCCTGTAATGATTGCCAGACCTGCCTTGGCTGCTCCTCAACCCGTGTCCATTCCACCTCAAAAGATTCAATTACCAGAGCCACCTGTGCAGATTCAATTACCAGAGCCACCTGTGCAGATTCAATTACCAGAGCCACCTGTGCAGATTCAATTACCAGAGCCACCTGTGCAGATTCAATTACCAGAGCCACCTGTGCAGATTCGATTACCTCAGCAGACTCGTAAGCCAGAGCCACCTGTGCAGATCCAGTTTCCAGATCCACCTTTGTCTCAATCACCTCAGCAGATCCAGTTTCCAGATCCACCTAATGCTCAACCACCTCAGCAGATCCAGTTTCCACCTCAGCAGATCCAGTTTCCAGATCCACCTGTGGAGACCTCGTTTGACCATTTAATGTCAAACGTATTTGGAGACTGCTTGGGGCCTGAACAAGTGATGGAAGCCCCCCCAGCCCATGCACAAGAACCCCAGCTGATTCATACGGTGCCTTCCCTCTTTGATCCAAATAATGACATTATATCGTTTTTGGACCATTTTGAAGAGGGGTTGGCCATGGAGCAGCCGGAAGCACCCCTGGATTTGACAATGCCCAGAATGAACCCTATGAAAAGATACACTGTTGGGTTTAAAGTGACAGAACCTCTAAATTTGTGTTGCAAATAAATCTTGGCAGTTGTGTATGTAATATTTGTAAATAATGATTGTTTTGTACATTTTTTGTACATAATTTTTTGTAAATAAAAAAAATTGTTTTATGGAAACAAGTCTGATTTTTTTGTCCAAAAAAATACCAACCTTGACACATTACACAAGAGGATGTAAAAAAAATGGTTTCGGTACAAAATTTATTGGACCAGTGTCGTTCTCGCACTACGATTGTTTTTGGAAATCTGGGTCGGTGGCCGGATCGAGTTACATATTTCGAGCAAGACTATCCTTACACCATTATTTTTGAGCCCAATTTTGGTGTGCACGTTCCTCGGTCGTTTGGAAAAACAGTGGTCGTGTTTACGAGTCATTTGGATTTGACGTGGGATCCAGGAGTCGAGTTGAGATTTTTTCAATTGGGTCGTCCCCCGTCTCGCCGAGTTTGGGAGGCGTATCAACCCCACAATAAGGAGGCGTACGCGTTGAATCTCACGCAATGCACGCGTTTGGTGGATGTGTACGTGACATTATTAACGTGGTTGGATGATTGGGAAATGCATCGAGATAAACACCTCCCTTGGCGTCTGCTGATGCCCCAACCTTGGAAACGGGCTTTGGAAAAACACGTGGAGCGCTCGCATCAAAAGGCCTTGGCACATGGAATGCCAGTTGACGTCACGCTCCTCGAGCATATATAACGCCAGCCTCTAGCCAGCAGAATTATTCTCTCTCAGCAACATGTCGAATCAACCCGCCTATTTTGCCCATGCCAGCGTGTTGCACCACCTGGGCAAACCAGTGCCCATCGAGCTATCGATTGCCACCATTCCCAGGGATGGCAGTGATCCCGAAGTGCTCTGCATTACGGTGAACCACGAGGACCTGACCTCCACACCCAAAGACATGAGTTCCAATGCCTGCAAAAACGCCCGTCTTCGTCTGGTGCGCCCGCTGCCCAAGAGTGTGCCGGCGCAATGGTTGCGATATTGCGTGAGGGGCATGTTTGACCAGCTGTCCCAAGGTAGAAAAGGCCTCATCGTAGTCAAAAGCCCAAAGCAGCAAAAAACATTCAAAGAGTTGGGACTCTCCACCATGGCTCTGGAGATGCTGCCCAAATTCAACACCCTTTGTGATGGAACCTTTCCCAACCCCATGCATGATGACCTCCACGAAGAAGGGGACGTGTCTCATTGCACCATGCTGAAATCGTTTCAATTTGCAAAATACCTGCAGCGGTTCAACAAGCTGCAGGCGGAATGGAGCTCCAAAGTTTCAGCTTTGGTAGAGTAAAAAAAAATTGCTCATGGGCCCAAAAAAAGGGGGACCGAGTCGACACAAGAGTCGACTCGGTCCCCCTTTTTTTGGGTTAAGGAAGGTGCCAACGTTGGAGAGCATCTCTTTTAAAAACTTGTACTAAAAAGAGGCCACAAGATTTCTACCAAGGATGAACAGATTCAACCTAAAGATGCTTGGCGAGTGTAGTTTTATTTTTTTGCATGGTCCTGTTGGATAGAATCAGTCAAAAAGTGCCTAGTGATGCTTGTATTTTTTGCGAGGTCATCACAATGTTGAATCAATAAGACAATAGATATCTCATGATATGGATAGTGTTTCAATGCTGAATCAATAAGACAATAGATATCTCATGATATGGATAGTGTTTCAATGCTGAATCAATAAGACAATAGATGACTCATGATATGGATAGTGTTTCAATGTTGGAGAGTATCAGCCAATAGGAATCGATTCACGTGACCCACCAGAGTATAAAAGGCGAGGCATCAGCAGCCAGAGACATTCTCTCTCAGAGTTCTCTGAAAGCAACATGTCTCATTTAGCCTTCTTCGCCCATGCCAATGTGTTTCACCGTGGAGGCAAGCCTGTGCCCGTCGAATTGTCCATTGCCACGATTCCGGAGGATGGAAAAGACCCCGAAGTAATTTGCATCACGGTGGATCACTGCAACCTAATTACCACCTCGAAAGACTGTCGGGCCAACCGTTTTATTAACGAGCGCCTCTGTCTGAAGAGTCACATCCCTGGATCTGTGCCACTGGAATACCTGTCCTTTTGCGTCAGGGGCAAATTTTGTCACCTGGCGCAAGGAAATCGAGGCCTCATCGTGGTCAAGGGAACCGACCAGCGCAAAATCTTTGAGCAGCTGGGGCTCTTTACAATAAACTTGGAGACTCTGCCAAAGTTCCAGGACCTCAATGACCGAACTCTACCAGATCACCTGCACAATGAGGTGCATGAATATTCTGACATTTCAGAGTGCACCATGGTGAAGTCTTATCGTTTTGCCAGATACCTGCAGCATTTCAATAAGCTGCAGGCTGAATACAATAGACAAATGGCGGATCTGGTAGAGTAAGTGAGAAAACTGTAAATATTGAACTGTAAAATTGCCCATGGGCCCAGAAAAAGGGGGACCGAGTCGACACAAGAGTCGACTCGGTCCCCCTTTTTTTGGGTTAAGGAAGGTGCCAACGTTGGAGAGCATCTCTTTTAAAAACTTGTACTAAAAAGAGGCCACAAGATTTCTACCAAGGATGAACAGATTCAACCTAAAGATGCTTGGCGAGTGTAGTTTTATTTTTTTGCATGGTCCTGTTGGATAGAATCAGTCAAAAAGTGCCTAGTGATGCTTGTATTTTTTGCGAGGTCATCACAATGTTGAATCAATAAGACAATAGATATCTCATGATATGGATAGTGTTTCAATGCTGAATCAATAAGACAATAGATGACTCATGATATGGATAGTGTTTCAATGTTGGAGAGTATCAGCCAATAGGAATCGATTCACGTGACCCACCAGAGTATAAAAGGCGAGCCATCAGCAGCCAGAGACATTCTCTCTCAGAGTTCTCTGAAAGCAACATGTCTCATTTAGCCTTCTTCGCCCATGCCAATGTGTTTCACCGTGGAGGCAAGCCTGTGCCCGTCGAATTGTCCATTGCCACGATTCCGGAGGATGGAAAAGACCCCGAAGTAATTTGCATCACGGTGGATCACTGCAACCTAATTACCACCTCGAAAGACTGTCGGGCCAACCGTTTTATTAACGAGCGCCTCAGTTTGAAGAGTCACATCCCTGGATCTGTGCCATTGGAGTACCTGTCCTTTTGCGTCAGGGGCAAATTTTGCCACCTGGCGCAAGGAAATCGAGGCCTCATCGTGGTCAAGGGAACCGACCAGCGCAAAATCTTTGAGCAGCTGGGGCTCTTTACAATAAATTTGGAAACTTTGCCAAAGTTTCAGGACTTGAATGATCATGCTCTACCAGATCACCTGCACGATGAGGTGCATGAATATTCTGACATTTCCGAGTGCACTATGGTAAAGTCATACCGTTTTGCCAGATACCTGCAAAACTTTAAAAAGCTGCACGCCGAATATAATAGACAAATGGCGGATCTGGTAGAGTAAGTGAGAAAATTTGAAATATGGAACTGTAAATATTGGACTAAACTGTAAATATTGACTGAACTTTTAAAAAAATGGACTGGATTGTAAAAAAAAGGGATGGAATTGTAAAAAATTGGACGGAACTGTAAAATATTTTACTGAACTGTAAATACATATTGTACTAAACTGTAAATACATATTGTACTAAACTGTAAATACATATTGTACTAAACTGTAAATACATATTGTACTAAACTGTAAATAAATATTGTACTAAACTGTAAATATTGTACTGAACTGTAAATATTGAACTGAACTGTAAATATTGAACCGAAAAACGGGGGACTGAGTCGACACAAGAGTCGACTCGGTCCCCCTTTTTTCGGGTTAAGGAAGGTGCCAACGTTGGACGGCTTCTCTTTTAAAACTTGTGTTAAAAAGATGCACAAAAATACGTTAAAAGATTAGTTTCAAGGTTGAAAAGCGTCAACCAATAGAAATCGTTTCACGTGACACCACTAGAATATATAAAAGGCGAGCAGCTAGCAGCCAGAAATCAGAGTGCTTCTGAATGCAGTCAAGAGTTTAGAAATTTTGTTTTTGGTTAAAACTGTCAGGTTTGGGTTTGTATTGAATATTTCAAATCTGGCAGTTTTGACGGAAAAAGAATTTCCATGGCAACAGGTAAATGCTAAATGTTTTTCGTTAAGACTTTCAGGATTTGGCGTAATGTTGGAAATTCGCAGATTCTGCAAGTCTTATCGGTAAATGTTTTTAGCCAAAATCTTCAAAAATCCGAAAATTGGGGGACCGAGTCGCATGTCGACTGGGTCCCCCTTTTTTCGGGCCACATTATCCACCAAGATTGGAATGCGTCTTTTTAAAAACTTGACACAAAAAAATCGGACTTGCCTGCTGGCTGCCAGTTGAGACCTCCGTGTTTCCTAGACACGCCAAGATTATAAAGTCGTGAGATGGGTCGTCCCCAATTTTCTAACAAGATACACACCCATATTGGAATGATTCTGTCTTTTCTCGACATACCAACGTTGCATTGTCTACATTTCATGGGTTGCTGCTTTCACCAAGCTTGACATGTCTCCATTTCATTTGTGTATCGCCCCCTGACATGTCTCCATTTCATTTGTGGATTACGTTTTAAATCATTCGTCTGGGATGGGCTGAAAAATTTTCTCGCCTCCCTCAAAAATATTTTTCAGAGGAATTTGAAAAAAGTTTCGATATGGATATTGAAGAGAAGTTCAAGACGCTTTGAGGGGATACTCAAAAAGGGTCGTTTTCCATTTTCAATCATTTTTTGAAAGGGTCACGGTGCTCAACTATTTATTCGACCGACTG
>BMAO01019747.1:0-16997 GCA_019973975.1 Trichonephila clavata | reverse complement strand
AATGTTAAATTGAGCATTTTTATGTACCGGTTTCTCAGAAACTATTAAATGTACAGACTTAAAATTTTTTCTGTATATTAATTAGACTTTTTTATTTAAAATGATCGGAAGCTTTTTCAAATATATTGTTTAGTTTTTTCAAAAACATTCATCGCAACAGTATCACTATGAATTTTTTGAAAAATGTCATTTTTTTTCACGATAACTGACTTTTACAAAAATATTATGGAATATTAATAAAAGCTCACTTCAGTATATATAATAGTATCAGTAATATTCAGTGAAGATTGCAAGTGCTTCCGTTGAATAAGTTCTGAGAAAATGGTAACACGCATTTTTAAAAACACCGTTTTGAGATAATTGCATTTTTATTATAAAATGTCACTTCATCAAAAAAAATTATGAATTCTCTGTATTTGCACTATTTTTTTAAATATTAGCTTATTCTCAATAACTTTTAAGACTTTTACTTATTTCTTTTACTTAGATTTCAGAAAATACATATATAAATTTTCACTTTTAATCTATCGAGATATTTTTAGCATTTGCATCATTTTCTCAAATTATGCATCAATTTTTGAAGAATTTTCTGTTCTGATACATTATTGTCATCCAAGATTATTATAAATCATCATAAATACCATGTGAAAATGTGTCAATACATGAAAATATGACTTTGTAATACATCATTATACGACATTTCGAAAAGTTTCATTAGAATAAATTCACATGTAAACACAATTTCTTAAAGTATCAGAATTGAAAGGATTTTAAATATTACATAAATGGTATCCAAAACAACACAAGAAAACTGATTTTATGTTTTAAGCATGAAATTTGTGTATTTTTGTATGTAACAAGTTTTGTGCAACGAAAAAGGGCATTGCATTTTGGGATATATTTATGCACCTTTTACTAAGAAACTATCGAACACAAAGCTTAAAAATTGTGTGTTGCATTAAATAAACATTTATCTTTATACAGAAGTGAAATTTTTTTAAAAAATTGATCAGCATGTTTAAAAATGTAATTTTGTAGAGTAGAATAATGAATTTTATAAAAATTTTCCTTTTCTATGTTACGACATCTGCTTTTTAGCTAAATGTCTGAGGAATATCTCAAAAATTTCACTTCAGTATATACAATATATATGCAATATAAAATAAATATTTCCATTCATGCATACAATTAATTTTAGAGAAAGAAGACACAAATTAAAAAATATAATCTATATAAGACAGTAATACATGATTATATGGGCATTTTGAAAAGTTTCATCAGTGTTTTGTATATTCACATGTAAAACACAATTTCTTTAAATATAAGAATTAAAAAGTTTCTATAATTACATAAATAGTATCCAAAACAACAAGAAACTATTTTTATGTTTTTAAACATGAAAATTTATGATTTTTTTTTGTATATAACAGCTTCATGCAACGCATTTTGAGATATATTTTATGTACCTTTTAGTATTGAACACTAAAGCTTAAAAAATTTGTGTGTGCATTAAATAAACATTTATTTTTATACAGAAGTGAAATCTTTTTTAAAAAAATTGATCAGCCTGATTAAAAATATAATTTTTGCAGAGTACAATAATAATTTAATAAAATTTTCCTTTCTGTGTTACAACATATGCTTTTTAGCTAAATTTCTGAGAATATTTCAAAAATTTCACTTCAGTATACACAAAAATATAGATGAATATAAAATAAAATTTCCAGTTCATGAAATACAGAAAAAAAGTAAGAACACACAATAATTATAGAAAAAAAAGAACACACAATTTAAAAAAATATAATTTATAGAAAACAGTACCTTTGTATAAAATTTTACCTCATCAAAAAGATCCTGCACTGTAACCGGTTTTTACCTTATTTTTCTTAATATTACTTCTTTTTTTTTTTCTTTATCTTTTCTAATTTTCTTTGATCATTCCAGAAAAAAGCATGCTTGCTTTCATTAATTTTTCTCTATCGAGAATTTTCATGGCACTTACCGAATATTCTCCAGGTCCTACTTCCATTATGAAGCTTTTGTACTAATTTGGATACATTACCATCATTAAAGGAACAAACAGCATTATAAACACCAAGTGAAAGTGTTTCAATGTGCACAAATGTTGTTTTGGGAACCCGTGATAAAATGACATTATGAAAACTTTCATTCGGTTTTGTGTTTTTTCGATGCAAACATTATCTCACAATCAAGCTGGAAAGATATCTAAAATATAGAATCATTGCTACTACAACAGACAACCGGAAGACTTTTTATGTTTGGAAGACGTACCTGATTCTTCAGCCTGTTTATATCCACACCATGAATTTCACCAACAGACAAAACAATATTTTATGTGCCATTTTTTACATATACAATAATTCGAAAGAAATTGACATCTATCACCTTACCTGTATCAATGCTGGCACAGTAACAGCACCATTTGATGATGTGTAACCGTGCTTCTGCCGCTACCACAATATTTATTACCTTCATTTTCACAAATAGCTTCCCTCGCAGCATTTTGAATGGAGTCCTCGTAAACATGTTTACAGCATTTGAGATTCGCTTACCGTAAGGAGAAAACCTTGTAGGTGGTTGCCGAAGATTCATTATGCAGCAAAATATTCTACCAGGTTCTGCACTTCTTCCAATGAAACACGTAGCATATACAAACTGGTATTTATTGTGGCAATTTGCATTCCTTCATGAATATTTAAAAAGAGAATTCTACATTATATGGACAAGCACAACATTTCAGGACAAATTTCCAGCCCAAACTTACCTTTTAAAACTTGCATGTCTAAACCTCTTTTACACATTTTACAATGAACTTCATTCTTGAAAGCAAATGCAAGAATATTTTAATTCATGATGGTATTTTTAATACTTAATTTAATAAGAAGAAAAACTCTAATCAAACTTTATTTTGCACATGTCTCCTTTGAGTCATGTGTATGTGCAGCTTGAGGATTGACATTACTCTTTTAGTATTTGAAGTACTGTTACTATGATTGAGAGTATTCCTATCTTCTTAAAACGTACCTTTATGTTTTTTTTAAATATTTTTTTCCATCTAGCCAAAAACTTCGAAATTTCAAAATTTCTGAATTTTAGAAATTTTATATATTTAATTTAAAAACCCAAACACACACGACAAAAACGTGTATGCGCTCCAAAATAGGAAAACAACCCTAACAGTTACGCTTGCAGTCAATCTACAGTTAATTGCGTAGAATAAATAAAACAGAGAGTGGCTTTGGAAAAGCTTCCCAGATTTAAAAGGTCAATGTTTACATTTCTATCTGTTAAAGAGGGCGTGGCTCATCAGCTGATTATTTTTTAAAAATCATTTTAACATACTTTTAATTAGTAATATGGCAAGTACGTTACATCATTGGAAAGCTCCTGATTTGGGGATTTTAGAAATATCAAAAACTCAAAATCGACTTCGCGAAGGTGTTTACCCTACTGATTCCCCTTAATATAATTAGATCTATTCCTGCACTTACGGCCAACGTCGTCAAAGATGTTTCACTTCTACGGCGTGGCTTTCCACGTTCCTTTTTTTTTAATTATATATTTTTAAATGCTTTTAAGATGAACGAATATCGTATTTAGTCGAATTAAAGCCGTACTATTTTTCCAGTGTTCATGCTATTGAAAATCGGGTGTGGCATAGAATCGAAGACAATAAAAATTCGTGAGATAAGGACATTTAGTTTTCACCCCTTTCAAAAGCAAAGATGTAACCCTACATTCTGAGCTTTTTTGCATCGATGACTCATCACATTCCGCAGTTTTTATCTCCAGTATTCTATTAGAGCTACTATTCAACAATTAGTGTTTAGAAAGGAGGCCTTTGAGAATATCGTTATATTTTCTAACTCCATTTCTGCAATACAAGTTGTAAGATCTGTCGGTTTTTCAGACTCTATTTGAATTAAAAATTGTGTAAAGAATTTTTGATTGCTTTTGACCTTAAAAAAGAACAATATTTTACAGTGGGTCCCCTCCCATTGTGATACATATGGAAAGAAGAGAGCTGATTTTGGTAAAATCCTAGAAGAGACCACACCCTTGGCGACAAACCGAAAAAAGCGCCAAGCAAACCCACCAATGGCTGCAACTGAATATAGCGGGACAAGGTAAATGCGTAAAGAAAATCTATGTAAACAATACAGAAATTAATGAAATATATTTAAGATGAAAAATATAAGAACAGCACTTACTTTCTTACTGCTGATCTTTTCTGAGTGGAGTGTACAGCGTGACAGCAAATTTTAAAAAAGCCTTGAAGTAATCGCTAGTAATTCGCTAAAGTAATGGTTTCCTAGGGAAGCGGCATCGTTCTTTAGCGTCCTTAATATAACGATGGATGACGTCACAGAAAAGACGGCTGTCTTTTAACGTTGACCGAGTGGTTTCCTACAGAACGAATGCTCCTACGTTCGTAACTGTAAACAATCAACTTTTTGTAAACAAATTACAGACTGCTGAGAATGGATGAACTCGATGTTGCGTTGCTAATTTATTTGAAAGATGAGCAATCATCGGAAGAAAGAAGCAATCTCAACTAATTGAACTGTATATATTTGACATATTTTTTATATATTGTAATTTTATTATTTATGTTCTTTTTTATATCAATAAATGAAATCAAAGAATTTTGACTAATTTATAGCATTAGATCATTGAAATTAAAGAATTACAAAAACCATTATATTATTTCTAAGTAATTCCAAAGATTACAATTTTCACCCAATATTCTTCTTCTCAAAAGTAAACATTTTGAAAATTTAAAAGAATCTTTAAGCTTTCTTAAAACTCTCTCTCTCTTCTAGCCAAATCCCATATATAACACATTATACTAATACCAATAATGTTTTTGTACTGAATTGTGTAAAAAGTTAATTGATTTCAAATACTTTATAATGCACAAAGAGACAATATGCTTCAAAGAAACATTATGTACAGGTGTAAAGTAAATACAATTAATCATGTTTTGATTTCATTATTTTATTTATATATTTCTTTTTTTCCACAGTTTAAATTAATTTTTTAATTAGCATATATTTAAACACTGAACAAAAAAATACAAATGAAAATATACAATTTTGTTAAGTGTATTGTTTAACTAAAATATGAGTTACTTCTATTATTGACAATAAAATAAGATATTTTAAATAACAAAGTCTAATTTTTAATGGGATATACCTATTAGTATATAAATTTACAAGCAAATTGAGTTCTAATTTTCTGTCATATAAATTTCTGAAATATTGGCTGCTTCTTGATGCCTAATAATATATAAAACTTCGTTATTTCTCACAAATCTATTAAAATTTCATCTTCTTCAGGAGTCCATAAAGTATTTGAACTCATTTCTATGTTGAAAACAGCCACCGCTATCGTAAAAAACGTTCAACGAACTGTTGCTACCCACTATGACGATCGCAACGAACGTGCCAGAGCCGCTATTTCACGTTCCGCTCCCATCCACCACTCTCTAGAAAACCCCACCAATCTATTTAGGCGTCTCAGGGGTGTTAAAAATGTTTCGAGAGCACGAAATATGAACAATTTTCGACTAGAATTAATTCTTTGAGGTTAAAATGAAATAATTTGATTCTTTTACGCATTTTTTATAAAGGAATAAAGTTTCAAAAAAGTATAAAATGTCTAAAATATAATCATAATTTTAAAAATAATAAGCACATAAATATAAGAAATTTTTTTGTAAGAAACAAATAGTAAGTTTTACGACGCGCATGATATTTTCTGAAATAATAATTCTAATTACTAGCAATAAGTTGATTTATAAAGTCAAATATATCCTTATTAGATGGTAGCGATTTTATATAAATAGAATAAAAAATAATGTTTTTAAAAAATAAAAAAGTACATTTTTAAAAAAATTTTCAAAAAATTTAATTTTTTTGAAATTTTTCAAAGAATTACAAATATGTAATACTATAAATAGCTAGGATTTAAAGATTATGATAGAGTTTATAATTCTGTAAAGTTTTATGCATCAAAGTATGATAGTTTTTGAAACGCAATGCGCGTAAGTGAAAAAAACACAAACTGAGAAAAAGGCTTTAAAGTTTTAAATTGAATTTGAGAAAATAAATTTTAAAACTTGCATGCTAAAATGCTCCAGGATCATAGGATATGCCTTCCTGTTGCTCAAACAGCTCAATTTCTTTACTCTTTTTAATTTTTTTGGCTCTGCGAGCTTCAAACGTTGACGTTTAGCTCCTCTTTCTTGACGTAAAGATTCGACGATTGTCACGCTCAGCCAGGGACACACAAACATTTTTATTAATTTTTAAGCCAAATTTCTCTAAAATGGTAATAAGTATTTGATTTCCATCATTAAAAATGCTGGTTGCTATATTTGCAGCAATCTCTGCAATCTGAAGGCTAGAATCAATCGTCTTCGGACAAAACTTCCAGATTAATGAATTTAAACTTTCATTAGGATTCTGTGTCTTACCTCCTAAACATTTCTTCAGGAGTGCCATATGAGATAAGTCTGCAAATATAGGCTTAATTACATCTCGAACAGCTTTCGTAACTGAGGGTTTGTGTTTATAATTTTGTAAATTATTATTAATTGCAGCATTATACTTACACCATGTATTTGGATTTGTAGGACAAAATCAGTGCATCGGTTCATCATCGTGCTGCAAGAATGACCCAAACAGCCCAAATGGCTTTCCGCATTTCCTTACACTAGTAGAATTGCATCGAATAGCATTACCATAGTAATGCGCAAGCTTATCAATTAAACTATCAGTTAACCTACCTTTACCGCCTATAGTTTTACCATCAGATAATTTCTTCTTACCATATACTAATTTAAGCTTCCTAAGTCTTGTACCCATTCTCTTTTGCACATGGCCTACACATTCTATTTTCTGAATAAGATGGTCATCGCTGTATGGATTGTTTTCAGAAAGGGCATTGAATGTTTTTGTGTCGCCATCTCCTATGTAGTTCGAATATTTCAGGTTGTGAAGCTTTTCTGATCGATTAAAAATCCTCAACATCCCGTCAACCTCCATCTTACCAGCAGAGCCAGAATAATTTTTTCTACATGAAATCTTATGCGCTCTTTGACATTTATTGTACTTGATACCAAACTTTACCCCTTTATAACTGTCGCATCCTTTGCAAAATGAGGACAACACTTCCCTATCCAAAACCTTACCTGTTTCGTCCCCATTAGAGTACATACTCCAA
Organism: Trichonephila clavata; assembly: GCA_019973975.1. Taxonomy (NCBI): domain Eukaryota; kingdom Metazoa; phylum Arthropoda; class Arachnida; order Araneae; family Nephilidae; genus Trichonephila; species Trichonephila clavata. Next base: position 9,749 of record BMAO01019747.1, on the reverse strand, counting down.
TCAACGATGAATGTCCTCTCGTCTTCCAGGTTCCATCACCACTTACCGTTAAAATGTTATCAGGTGACGAAGAATTTTCTTCGACAGCTGCCCTGTTCATGCTTTCTTCGGAGACTTCCTTCATAACAAGTGAAAGTTTATTATTAATAACATCATATGATTTTTGTTCAACAGTATTAGGAAGACTCATTACAGAACAAAAGGTTTTTAATGACTCTAAACCTTGACCTATGCATCTCATTGCTAAAATAGATCTTCTGTTAATTTCTGGAGCATTATTTTTATTCCCAATGTTTTCACAGCTTGAAAAAGTACAAATACTCCCACATTTTTTACAGTGTATTTCAAAATTCGAACATAAACCACGAGTGGATTTTTCATTAATTGTTAATGGTTTATGACATTTTAAACAGCATGATACTGACAAAATAGAGCTAAAGGTTTAAATAAAATCAAAAATACGATATTCTTTGAAGTTTTCACTTACCTTAACAAGATTTGACTTTAATGAAGTCTGAATTCCTGAAAGTTTTTTACTAGAAGCATTTTTCATTTCGGCACACTTACTTGTACTTTTCATTTCTACACACTTCCTCGTATCTTTCATGTCTGTAACATGTGAGTAACTTACCTTTAAATCTTTATATTTCCTCTAAATCTTTTCTTGGGGCATTGCCCAACGAACTTTTCAGAATAAGACAACAAATATCTTCGCTTTAGATAAGCGTTTTAAAAAAACGTGTGCTAAAGTAAACACAACAGAATCAAAACACAGCAGAATGAATGTGTTGAGTTGCAGGCTTCCTTCTGATCAACTCAAGCGCTTAAAATATTTCATGAGGCTTATTAAAAACAGAAAAATGAAAGGTATGCATAAATCAAAAATAAATGGGCGTGGCATGTGTCCATTTAAAAGTTGTTATGAATAAATTGCTGTTTGCAATTTTTTGAATAACTTTCGAAGTTTTTAGAGTATTGTCACGTGGTTAGTATCAAAATGTTCAGAAAAAAATGAAGAACAAGATATATTTTTTTCGAAAATTCGAAAAAAAAAATTGTTAACACCCCTCAGACCCCTTTACACTGGCAAAGTTTTAGTGACGTCATCCACCGTATTGTTATGGACGCTGAAGAGCGGAACCGCTTTCCTAGGAAACCATAGCTTAAGCGAATGATCGCTGGAGCGCCACCATATATGTCCTGCGAGTTAATGGTCGAACATTAATTGTTAAAACATCTTCCAAACCACATTTTAGTTACATGCAAGATATCATGTATTCTTTTTTCTTTTTCGAAAATCCCGAATCATATCTTATACTTCTGCTAACATCATGCACATTCACACCTTTTTTTTTTTTTTACATCTCCATTCAAATCTATCTAAAACAACACTCTTTCGTTCGTATAATCCCATTTGCTCATTACATTTTGGACATTCATAACTCGAAGCAATCAGTTCTTTCTACTTTTCGCATTCAACCAAGTAAAAGTTCTAAGGTATATTCACTCACACATGCAGAGAGACATACTTCCATACTTCGGTGTCCAACAACAAAATGACGAAATTCGAAATGCTCGCCGACAAAATTCGAAAATTCCCGAAATAGTAAGGTTTACCATATCTAGTGTATTAAAGGGTGGCCGCGGTAGCTAAGTGGTCTAGAAATCGGATCGTGGCTAGCATGTCATGAGTTCCATCCTAATACCACTGAAGACTCGCCGTGTAGGGGTGCGATGCACGTTAAATCTGTTGAGAGCTCAAACGTCCTCCCGTTGGTCTGGTGTGGTAGTTAGGAGAGGGGGTGCCAGCTCAGGTGTCGTCCGCGTCACTTGACCGTGGTTCAAAATTACGCGGACCGTTCCCAAAAACCCTCGTGTAGCTGAACAATGGGACGTTGATATTCATTCACTCACTCACTCACTCACTAGTGTATTAAAGTAGGGTAACCAATTATCGCCAAACAAAATAATTCGTGCCAAGGGTGTGGTCTCTCCTAGGACTGAACCGACTCTAAAGATCCTTCTCTCTCCAAACTGTGTTTTGTGCTTGAGATTTGCCCTGCTGTCTATGGCAACATCTATATTAGATACTGGAGGGCCAGGGAGCAGTTACAAGCTCTGCAGCCTAACTGACTTTCTAATTGTGTTTATGCTTCTGTTTCTTGATTCTTTGTTTTGTTGTTTATTTGTTGTTACTCCATGTGTGTTTGCACGGAGTGTTTTCATTCCAGCAAATGATGCATTCATCAAGTGCTCCTGCTAGAAATTAAAAAACAATCTTCAGTACTCAGGCTTTCCTAAATTTCACTGTCTGCTCGCATTTAGGAAATTTTTTAGCACGTTTTTCACGTAGTGGAACAAAAGCGCTATCCAAGACACAAATTTCGTCTTCGTTCCATATTTTGTCGTACCTTTTTCTCAGCCCATAAGCAACCCATTGACCTCTGGTTTTCGGCATTGGGTCGCATTTGTGTTCTAGATGAACCGAATCATATTTAAATTTTCCCATACTTTTCCTATAAATTTTCCTGAATTTCGCTAGTTTATAACAAAATTTTCTCAAAAATTTCACCTAGTAAATTTATTGTTTGCAAAAAGTTTTTTAAAAAAAATTCTACCTGCATTTGGGAGGAAATCTTCACAAAAATGAGGAAATCTTCATAAAAAAAGTTCAGAAAACAAGTATAAAAGGATTTGATTTTACAATGTGAAAAACGCGCTAAAATTACTTGGCCATGCCAATGATTGATATCTTGTTTTTGTATGGACTTTCTTTTAATCACACCTTAACATCATGGATATCGGTAATGGCATCAAGACAAGTTCACTGTGACGCAAGTATGAAAAGAAAGGCAATTTTACATGCAAGAAAAAAAACCGGAAACAGAGCAGCGCCCGAAAATTTGATACGGATGAAGCAAATATACATCGATGGCTTAATTTGTGAGTGACGTTCGTTCCAAAGTGTTGCCAGTTATAATATAAAAACTACAATGCAAAGTAAAAGAGGCCGTTCACTAATTTAGAATCGAGAATTTTGAAGCATCGAGAGGTTGGTGTGAAAAATTTATGAGAAATGAAGGATTTTCTTTGAGATGGATTTAGTTTGCGGCTTAGAATCGATGGGGGCTTAGATTCGAATAAATACTGAAATGTATTCCAACGTCTTAAAAATCTTTAGGCAAATCTTCGATTCCTTTAGCTCGATCAATATTATTCTATCTTTCTTAAATGCTTAGACTTGTGGCGAATTAGATCTAATTGGCAACGTTGAAGAAATTTGAAGAAAATGAAGAAGAAACACAGGCATGATAGAAATTTGATAGATACATATACGTAGGGTGTCTGGAAAAAAATGACTACATTTTCGAAAATTAATTCAAAACAAGCGAAGATTTTTACTTACGGGTTTTTATGTCTCGTAATGAAATGCAAAATAGTGCAACGTCCCCATTATTTAAACATTCTCGTTTCACTGGAGTTTGGGAGTGAGAATTGGCTTGCGAGTGGGTGAGTGAGTGAATATTAACGTCCACTGTTCAGCTACTCGAGGGCTTTTGGGGACAGCCCGCGTAATTTTGAACCATGGTCAAGTGACGCGGACGACACCTGAGCTGACACCCCCTCTCCTAACTACCACACCACACCAACGGGAGGACATTTGAGCTCTCGTCAGATTTAACGTGCATCACTCCCCTACACGGCGGGTCTTCAGTGGTACTGGGATCGAACTCATGACATGCTAGCCACGATCCAATGCCTAGACCATCGGCTACCACGGCCACAAAAATTGGCTTGCATTCATGCACATATAAAGATTAAAATTTCTGTTAAGTGAGTGAGTGAATATTAACGTCGCATTTTTCAGCTACACGAGGGCTTTTGGCGACGGACCTCGTAATTTTGAGCCATGGCCAAATGACAAGGACGACAGCTGAGCTGGCACCCCCTCTCCTAACTACCACATCACACCAACGGGAGGATGTTTGAGCTCTCGACAGATTTAATGTGCAGTGGTGCGCTAGTGGTTTTCAGTGGTACTGGACTCGAACTCATGACACGCCTGTCATGATCCGATACCTTGACCACTCGGCTACCTCGGCCAAAAAGTTTATGTTGAAGAACATTCAAACTAGATGGCGTGACATCCCCGTTTTTCAACATTCTTTTTTTAAAAATGGTTTCACCGCAAGAACAAGTGCGTGAAATAACGTGGTTACAATTAAGATATGGAAGGAATGCTTCTTAACTGGATTTGGAGGTGAGTTTACGCCTAGCTATTGCATCAGCATTAGTAATGGTAAGGCTAATTGAAAGTTGAGGGGAATTGCGCGGCTCCTTGGCAACGTTATCAGCCTGCTCATTGCCGAAGATGTCTACTTGGGCATTGCAAAGTGCAAGCTCTTTCGGCCGTAGGGTTGGTGACACATTGAATTGCTTAGCAATCAAACATTTATCGTTTGTATAACACTTATCGTTAATTCCGCATCGAGCTTTTAAAGATTCGGTATCGTTAAAGTTCAAAAACTACTTTTGAAATCACTAATGTGAAGAATACCTAGTTAAAGAGCGGAGAACTGTTGATTCAGCAGAGCAAACCAGTTCATCTCCAAGCTCTTTGCAAACCTCCCTTTGAGCTAATCAGGGTGTACTACTGCCAGCCAAAACTTGTTTCTTCTCGTGTGTACCAATAAAACGAGATTTTGTCATCTATTTAAATAACTATGTCAATAAAATTGCATTTCTTTCTACCCTTCTAGGAAACAGGGAGCATCCGCCCCGGAGTCATTGGCGGGAGTAAACCGAAAGTAACCACCCCCGAAATAGAACGAAGGATCCAAGAATACAAGCGAGAAAATGCCGGCTTATTTAGCTGGGAGATTCGAGATCGATTGATAACGGTAAGATAAAATATATTGTTTCAAATTTTATGTAATGAACTCTTAAAATAGTGTAAATTTATATTTGGATGTGTATGATGTTTATGTTATTCTATATTGTATTTATAGTATGTTAACATTGTAATATATTCGCAAGCAATACCGTTCCTTACTTTATAATGGCGATTCAATGGAAACTTGGCGAAATATTGGCGATACTGTAGATTGTATACCTTTATAGTTTCCTGTCATGTGGCTACCGTTGTCGTATGCGCCTGCCTTTTACAATAATTAAATGAAGCTGAGATTTATTCTTTCCAGCAGGTTTCTCTCTTCCTTCTCTAGCCTCATCATGAAACTCTATAAATGACCCTATTACAGCATATTTACTCCATTAGAAAAGCATTGCAATTCGATGTTTTAAAGAAAATTATACATTTTCATGGAAAACATTAAAATACTTTTTCATAATGAGCTCTAGAATTAAATCGGAGGTTGAACAATCCTGTCTTCGAGAGAGCACTATAAACGGCTATGGTCAACGGACTCCGTCACTTTGAATCACGCTCAAATGACGAGGAGGACACCTGAGCTGGCTGTCCAACTAACTTCCACACTGCACCAACGGGAGGACTTTGAGCCTCGACAGATTTAACGTGCTTCAGCCTTTTGCGCAGCGGTTCCAGGCTCGAACTCATGACACACCAACCACGAGTTTTGTGACCCTAACCACTGTGCTACTGCGATCATAATATACAATGAAACATGCGTAGATGGTAACGTAAATAACTGTAAAACTCTAGTGGTATTTGAAATGTCAATGAACTCATCTTTGCTCATTTACCATTATAGTGTGAGTTTTCATTTTCCAATTTAAAATGGTCCTCCTATTGGTGTGATGTGAAAGTTAGAGGAGGGAGAGGTGCCAGCTCAGGTGTCGTCCTCATCACTTGACTATGGTCCAAAATGACGAGGTCCGTCGCCAAAAGCCATCGAGTAGATGAAAAGTGCGACGTTATTATTCACTCATACACCGATTTAAAGTGATAAAGAATAGTAACAATGGAATTGCTAATATAGGTATGCAAAATATAACGATTGTATGGGTTAAGTGACGAGGGCGACACCTGAGTTGGTACCTCACATCACATAAATGGGACACGGTGGGTCTTCAGTCGCGTCAGAACTCGAACTCACGACACGCCAAGAACAAGGGTGGTCAACCTTTTTGTTTAGAGTGCCACTACCTGGTAAAAAAAAAGTATGCTACCCACTTTAACAAGCAAAAAGTACAAAAATGTGAAAAAACTTTACTTATATACTTATATTAAGGGATTGGAACGCAAATAGAACTTTTTTTATGCAAGTCTATGCAGCTGAAATTTAAAAATGACAAAATTACAAACTTGGTTTTATTGTGTTTATAAACTTTTTATAAGTTCAATCAGTTAGGCTAAATATAAAATGCAAATTAGTCACTTGTGTGAAACGTTCTAAAGAATTATTAAACAAGACAGTACTTATTTATTGCTTTAAGCTTTCAAATCTGCTGGTTTTTTTAAAAAAACAAACAAATAATCTATATTAGAATTATTTCTAGATGATGTGTTAACAAAATTAGTTTAATTTATTTGCATATCAGTTAATTTTGAGCGATATTTGGATTTTATTATGATCATGATAAGAACATTTTTTTTTTTTTTTTCAGAAATGTATGTTGATCCAAACCTAATGCAACCTCTAACAGCCAAATTGAGCAAATTCAGAAAATTGCTTCCTGATACAAATTTTCAAACTTAAAATATAATTCAGTTCACATGCAGTAAAATAAGTTCTTTAAATTTGCTTTTCAGTTTAGTGTAGTGATGCAATGGCGCACACAAGGGGGTGTCCTAAGTTTTCGGACCTCCCCCCTAAAGCCCTTGAGTTTTTTCGATTGATGATAATCCTATATATGTTATCGTGAAAGATCGAAATCGGAGAATGTCAACAAACACCAAATACGTCGATGAAAGATCGAAAATTTTATTACATTCTTGTACATTCGAACCTCACCGGTGTATGTCGACAATCACAGGTATGCTCTGCTGGAGGTCGAAAGAGAGGAGCTTGAATCTCTTTCACGGTCCCTGATGTCGACCGTGGTCGTACAGATAACCGAAATGTGTTAGCGGTTGTTGGTGGAATAGAAGACTCTCTGACTTTTCTATAAACTTGTAATGAAAATGGTACCCTCAAACAGCGTTACACACGTAATCAGTTTGGTAATTTGTAAAGAAAATTACTTTCTATAGATGAGATTTTATTTTAAGGAAATTTCGCTGAGAAAAGCAGCTGGGAAGCTAATTCGAGAGCGGTGGCAAGGCTATGCACGCTGTCATTGCAAAAGGAAGTGTTCCACAAATAAATGCAGTTGTAAAAGCATTGTGCCATTCAAAGTTTCAAATAGTTTAAGTTGTTGCAATAAATAAGATTTGATTCATATAATTTAGTAAGTTTTTTATTACTATTATTTTATTTCTCATTTAGAACGTACTGTATAATTAAGTAAGTTTTTAACTTCTATAATTTTCCTTTCTCATTTTGAAAGTACTGTGTGTTTTAAGTTCTTAGTCATTCCTCTCAGAAAGAGAGGCGAAAAATTCATCGCGACTGAATTACGGAGAAAAAAATATAAATCTCGGACATGTTCAACATTTACCATTAGTGCATGGTGAATGTCGACATTCACCGGTGAAAGTCAGAAATAAGGGTATTTAGCAAATATTTCGTACATACACCAAGCGACTATGTGTTTGTTGACATTCACCGGTGAATGTCGACATTCTCCAGATTTCGGTGTGTTTCACTGTAACATATATATATAACGCAAAATATAATTAAGTACTTGTAATTGACAATTTATTTTAATAATTAATGCTAATTATTAATTCAACAATTTATTTTTTACTGTTTTTTGTTAACACAATCGACAAAATCAGAATAATCAATTTGTGTTGTCTTGAGGTAAAATACGAGCATGGACCTTGAAAATTTTTTGTGTGCGCTACTGTAGTGATGTATATCAAGTCATATAATATCACCAAAACCGTTGCGATGATACGTATAAGTATGTTTATATGATTTATATAAAGCCGGAAACTATGCAATTGTTGGAAAACTTATATGCCCTGAGAGACGTTTACTTTTCTTAAAATCTCTAAGCAAACGGAAGGAGAGGTTTCGTACTTTTTCACAATTAATGCTTTTATTGTTTCGTAATCTCTTTGTTTCTTTATATTATTTGGTTTATATTAATGTCATTATTAATATAAACCACAATATTGGCAACTTTCACGCCACTTAATTTCGGTCGAATTTCAGATTTTAATTTTTTGGTACATTTTTGTGTTTAAATGCTCTTTCTATTAAATAATAATTAATAAAAAAATATTCCATTTCATTACTTTTTATGTTCAGTCTCCAATATAAGAATAATCTTTTTTTTTATCACTTGCTCTTTTCTCGTTCACTTGCTGGATTTGAGTTGAAATGAGCTCATGACAGTAATATTTAAATAACAAAAGTAAGATTTCACGTAAGAAAGTGTGCATGAAATTTTTACTAAAAAAAAAGCACACAGAAAAGATTTTTGTTCAAAACTAAACGCATGTTATCGACGCGAGCATGATTTCAAACTCAAGCCGCAGGACCGTAACTTTTTTTGTTAACTAACCGTTTTTTTTTTTTTGTTCACTCCTGAGCAAAACACACCTAAAGAAGTTATTACTTCAAAAACCAATAAAAATTAACAATAATATACGTCATCCCCATGGCACCTCATCAGCAACACGATAAGAATATCAAGGTAACCTATTGTAACGTTATCGCTCATCTTGTGAGTGAATATTAACGTCGCACTGTCTTAGCAACACGAGGGCGTTTGGCGACGGTCCACGTCATTTTGAACCCTGGTCAAGTGACGCGGATGACACCTGAGCTGGCACCCTCTCTCCTAACTACCACAACCAACGAGGGGAGGACGTTTGAACTCTCGATAGATTTAACGTGCATCGCTCCCTACACGGCGGGTCTTTAGTGGTACTGGGATCGAACTCATGACACGCTAGCCTAGACCACTTGGCTACCGCGGCCACGCTCATCTTGGTGAACATAAACACTTGGCGTGTAACACTCCGATATCAAATTAGCACCTTTTTTGTTAATAAGCAGGGTGGTTCAAAAGACTGATATTCTTTGTATGGTTTCAGGAGGGCATTTGTGACAAACAATCCGCCCCAGTGTCAGCTCCATCAGTCGACTTGTCAGGGGATCCCGTAGTTCGCAAGGATCCCGTTCGGATTCTGGAAGCGAATCGTGGCGATGGGAGCAAAAAGGCTGACCACAGCATCGACGGAATTCTTGGAGGTGAGTTTTCTCTTTCTCAAACATAACTGGTTGCGGGAAGACTTGTCTTACTTGCGCATCTGTAACACATTCCAGCCTGTGGGAAAGTGTTAGTTCAGTGATACTCAACCTGCATCCAGGAACGGCTCTAGGGTCGGACAAACTGGACCCGTGGTGGCATTTAAATTAAATTTCAAAAAAAAAATTTATTTTTGTTACCAAAATTTGATATATTTTCTGATGTATTATTAGGGTTAATTTGGTATTTCGTTTAACGTATCTTATTAATTATTTGAACTCTGTATGTTTAATGCCAGTTTTCTTTTGAGTTGAAATTTAGAGAGTTCGAGGTGAGAGTATATGTTAGATCATGAAATTTGATATGTTTACACTAGTAACTTTCTAACGATCTTTTTTTTTTTTGGTGTGGGGTCACAATGGAAATTCCTTTCCCTCATACGATGGCCAGTGTCATCTATCAAA
>BMAO01019746.1:0-23485 GCA_019973975.1 Trichonephila clavata | reverse complement strand
TTGAAAATTTCGAGGTCCGTCACCAAAAACCCTTGAATAGGCAAACAGTGCGAATTTAAAAAATCACCCACTCACTTTCCAATTCTTTCCTTTGCCTGAGTGAATAATTTCATCCCCATGGAAATTTCGTGTTTCCCTCAGGCCGATAGCACTGGCGTGTGTGTATGCGCGCGATGTGCGTGATTTCTTTAACTATGTCATAAAAACTCCCTTTTTCGAAATTTGTTCTTGCGTTGGTGTGGTGTGGTAATTATTAAAGATGGGTGAAAGCTCAGGTGTCGTCCTCGTCACTTGAGAATGGTTGAAAATTTCGAGGTCCGTCACCAAAAATTGTCGAATAGGCAAACAGGGTGAATTTTAAAATCACCCACTCACTTCAACGATATTGATTCATATGAGAAAAAATCATAAAATATGCAAAACATCATTGTTTTGTAAAAAAAAAAGTTTCTTTTTTCCTATAAAATTCTTTAAAGAAATATAGTTTTTGTCATTTTATTTTTTTAATCATTGATTCTAAATGATCAATGACTTTTTTAAAAATTATTTTCATTTAAATGCATCGATATTTATTCATTTTAGAAGAAATCATAAAATAGGCAAAGTATTATTATTTTGAAAAAAAATCCGAATCGTGACAAATAAATGATGTTTGGTATTTAATTTATTCAATCACTGATATTAAAAGAGCAAAGTATGAATCTTTTTAGTTCAGATGGTTTACTTATCATAGTTATAAGAAATCCTTATACGTAACGATTGAAAAATTTCGATTAATGATTTACAGAAAACAATTCTTTTTTACTTAAAAAAATGTATATTTAAAGCAACAAAGAAAACGTTCTGATATAATATATTACGAAAAACCAAGCTTTTTCATTATTTTAACAATAATTATTTTCTTAGAGCTTAAAATAATACAAAGGGTTTACCTTCGAATTTTAATAGTGTAGATTGCGTATTTACCAGGATAACATGTCAGATGTTACACATCATATGCGACTACTGTAAGACTCGTTCCTTTTTTTTTTGTAACTGAATTTATATTAGAAATTCCAGCACTAAAACTGTTCTTCCAAAAAATTGTGTGGGTCCCAAAACCAATACTCAATATACTCAGTGATCTCAGTATCAGTAACAATAAACAATAATACTCAGTGGCGTAGCTAGGTATCCAAAGGTCTTGGTGCAAAAAAAAAGAGAGAAAATTGGTGGAGTTTTATTAATTAAAAATATATTAGAGTATTTTATATATATATACAAAGCTGATTCACATCAGCCCTGTGCCAAGCTCTGAAGAACATAGGAAAGCAAAGCTACAAACTACTTACTTGTATGCATATGAGTTTCCTTGTGAATTTAGTGATTACCCAGGTTCGATTTGACATGTGATAGATAGGAAATGATAAAAAGAATATGCACAAACAAGAAAATATAATACAAAATTATTATAATTATTTAAAATAAAACACACGAAAAAACAGAGGTCAAAATTACATCAGTCTGTTGCAGATACCAGATTGCGAAACATTGAAACAGGAAAATAGCTTATTATGAATCATATTGTTATAAAAAATAAAATGACCAAGAAGAAATAGCGCCCTGTGTAGATTTTTTTAGATGTATGGTAAGACATTTCATGGAACTTGATGTTTATTTTCAAGTAAAGATTAGAAAAATGAAAAAATTGAAAAATAATATAAACTTTTAATAAGTAAAATTCGCAACACTATACACAAACAAAGGAAAGAATTTAGGGGAATTCCTTATAAGGTTTGATATTACTTTCAACGGAGTTGCCATGATTACAGCTATGTAACAATCTTTTATATTTATACCTCAATTATGGGAGAAATTATCGCAAGCTCGACTTGCTTGGTGGTCAAGGCGTGAGGGTGCCCTGAGCTCAAGGGCCCCTGTGCACGGCACCATCTAGCCCATTGGTAGTTACGCCACTGTACTTTATTATATTTATATAAGATTTCTTTTGTTACATGTCTTAAACCGTTTTTAAATAAAATTATTGAACTGAATCGGAAATAAAGAACTGACCTGAAATATTTCAGGATAGAGAATAATTTAAATCACATTACACTATTCATTCCATTAATTTATAAATTTCTCTTATCATTAAACTGTTTAAAAATGGATTTTGATGCAATTTAATATTGAAGAATATCACAGAAAATTGTTTTGAATGTACAGAAATATATATATATATATAAAGCTTTCTGCCTTAACTAAAACTTATATTTTTATAAAATTCAAATGAAAAACTGATGTTCCTCAAAACAGAAACGAAACAGCGTAAAAAAAGCAGTTTCTTTGTATAACTAGAATGTCGGGCACAGTTTTCATGTAATTGAAAACTGCCATGGGGTGGGCAGCAAAAGAGGGGTCAGTTGTCATATAAATAGTCTTCAGTTAGTTGTAAACTGGACCCTCCAAGAACAAAAATAGAAGGCGAAAGAGAGGGGGGGGAGGGTTTCTGTTTCGAGCTCCCTTTGCACTTAGAATCCCTCTCTCAACTGTTGTAGAAGAGGCTTGTATGATTCTGTGACATCATTTTCTTTCATCATGGACAGCTGTCAGAACATAATCATCAGAAAATGGGATCAAGTAAATGCAAATTTGGAAAATAATAGCTTGAAAAAAATGTTTATTTCAAAGTCAAGAAAATATTGAAAATTAAGAAAAAAGGCACATATAATTTATCTTTTATGAAGGAACTATTTACCTCCGATCATTAAGACCAGTTCTCATGAGTACTTGGCCTTTCTTTTAGAAACGCCAATTCCCCCCTCCCAGAAGAGGGCGCTTTCATCGATTTAGAGTTGGAATTTCTGTCTACGGGACCCTTAATCCAATATAGCACAATCGTCGAGTCACTCCACAGTATTAATCTATTAATATCCTTGAAAATTCTCTTAAAATGTTTCACTAATCTAGAGACAATTACAGCACCCATTAATTCTAGCCTAGAAAGCAGTGGCGTAACGGAAAATAATTGGGCCCCCCCGCAATGTCAAGTCTTGGGCCCCAAGCCGGAACTTATATATATATATGTATATATATATATGTGTGTGTGTGTTTTATATATATATATATATATATACTTGCTAGAAAAAGCCTGCGTTCACCAACTACTGCTTACATAAACAATAGAAATAAATTTTTAAACCGGAATTTGAATTTTTTTAAAAGTTATATTTTATTTAGTTAATTCCGTATTGAGAATAACTAAAGTAAACTCGGTTTGCTTTCATAGCTTTTAAAATTAAAACAAGTTTGTAGCAAAAATCAAGTAGGAAAAGTCTGCGTTCACTGATTTAGTAGTAACTATAAAAATTATTTAAAAAGAATAATGAGCTATTTAATAGCTGGTTGGATAACACCGTGTTTTGAGAACCTCCTGAAGTCGTTTCGGCATTGAATTAACAAGTCTATAGTGGTTACTTAAAAGGTTATCTTCTCTAATTCTTTCTTTAAGTAGTCTTCAGCATATCCTTGCTAGATTATTGTGTTGACGAATCCTACGCTCCAGAAAATCCCATAGACGTTCTATAGGATTCAGACCAGTTGACTGCGTGGGCTTGATTTGGGACATTATAAAAGAGCTAAAGCTTCACAATCTCAGTGGTATGCTTAGGATCGTTGTCGCCTAGGTCGAGTTTGGTGGCATTTTCCTTTAAATTGTTTTTTTAGGACATCGAGATAATCGTATTTGTTCACAATTGATTCGACGTACTCCAACTTTCCAACACCATTGCTCGCTATGTACCCCCACACCATAACACCACCGTAACTTTACCGTTGGTTCTTAATGCTCTTTTTGAAACACTGTGCAAAGGTTTCTCCAATTTACCACCTTTTATGCCAAAAATGCAAAATTTACTCTCATCGGAGAATATCAAAGTCCTCCAGAATTTCGGAGGCATATGAATATGCTTTTTTGCAAAAGCTATCTGTTTCAGCCGGTTGGCCATTGAAATATAAGACTTTTTGCAAGCCAGTTGACTACGGTATCCGGCCTTTTTCTAGCTTTTTCTTGCAGTATTTGCATAATTGTTTTTCTTTAACTTCTCCTGATATCTATTTTTATTTCAGTTGCCGTTATAAAAGCGGGTTTTTTTTCCACCAAAGACATCATACTTTATTTTTCTCTGATTGTGATTTTAGATGGACGAGAGAGGTTTCGGTGTATGAACTCCTGTTGATTTAAAGATATTCATAACACGCTGGATAGATGAATACTGTGCCGTTCAACGGATCTGGCAATATCCCGACGACTTTTCCATCTTTCCATATTTACACAATGATTTTAAGCTACTGGTACTAATTTCCTTCCTTTTATTTTCCATGTTCTTGAATTGCTTCGTACCTCACAAAAACATTAAAATTATTGCGTCACAACTTTCTTAAGCTATTTTAATTGAAAACTGAACGCAAAAACTTTGTTAACCTATAACTCCTTCTGAAAAGAATTTCGAGAATCAAGAATATTCAAATAGTGAACGCACACTTTTTCTGCCTACGGTTTGTGTACTTTGCTACAAAACTCCCGTTTTCTTACGTAGTTTTAATTCAAAATTAACGAATTCTTGCATGGTCAATATTTAAATAGTAAATAAATTCATGAAGTTTGTTGGAAAAAAATTATATTTCTATTAAATTTTACCTTTTTTGTATGATTTGTTATGGGTGAGCGCAACTTTTTCTAGCAAGTGTATGGATATATAAACAAAGAATTGTCAAACCATAACATAATGTACCTTTACACATTACGTAAAAATATTTAACATAAAACTTATAACTGAATACAAAATCGACCGGAGTCTGAGTAAACGAAGTAAATAATGTATAACATTCGAGAGTATTTATCTATACTAATAAAAGAAAGAGTTTGTGTGTTTGTGTGTTTCAGCTGTTCCGGCGAAATTAAGCAACCCAGATGTATGAAACTTGGCATGTAGAAGCTATAGGTCGTTATGCTATTAACCTCGAAGAGTTTTTTTTCGAAATTCACTTTAGATTTTTTAAAAATTCAATTTTTATGCGATTTTTCAGTTAAATGGAGATATGACGTCATCAGCCATGCCAAGTCATAACTTTGCGAAAATTAATGTTTCGAGCTGTTTTGGGGGGGGGGGGAATTTCAACACATTTTATAGTAAATATACTTATTTATGGTTGTATTTATTCGTTTTTTTAACTCTTAGTGGAGGAATTACAGTTGTTTTTCGAAAAAAATCATCCTAAGAAAATGTTTTTTCTAAATTTTATTTTTTCGATTGGCAACACTAATTTGATAACAGTAGATAACAGTTGGAAGATGCATTGGTTTTCCAGTTAAGCCTATTATGTATTTTTTCAATAACTAAATTAAATTCGTTTAATATACACTTTTGTTTTGCTTATATTTTGAATGATTATTCCGAACCATTTATGGGTTTAGATTTAATTTTGTTGTTTTTTTCCAGCTTAAAAATTTTTGATTTGTGTATTGTCAATTGTAATTTCTGTTTTCGTTTAAGGCAGCGTCACATTTATTATTCTTTTTTCATTTTGACCTTTACATGTATCCATTTGATTCTTCTGTATTGTTTCTGGTTTTAGATTAAACTGTGTCTATCTTCCAGAATTTCTGATTTTTTTTTTTTGTGGTCAGAGGTTTCATGTTATAATTTTTTTTTACAGTCATTCTAAATTGAATTGGTTTAATATGCATTTTTATGGTTTTCAGTTGTTAATGTTGATTGTTTAGATGTTTGTTTAAATGTTGTGTTTACTATTTTAGGTTAAGTGCCACGTTTATTTTATGAACTACCATTAGAGGTAATTATTTTCAATTGTTAATGTTGATTAATATGTTGTTCTAAACAATGACCCAAGTATACGAGCTGTTGAATTTTAGGTATGATACATCCCCTTGCCAAGTTGTCCCAAATGATGGTGATGGCTTCTGTCTCTTCAGTTCAATTTCTTATTTGTTGTATGCAATCCAGTATTATTGTTTGACGGGGTGTTCATTTATTATCAACAACCGGAATAGATTTAAGGTATTTACACTTGATCATGAATTGAACAACTACTCATCTGGCGAAGCGTATAAAACTGCCATGTTGAACCCTAGGACTTACTGCTCCGCTTCTGAGTTACAGGCTGTCTGAACTCTGTTCTTTCGGTTTCCAGATTTTTCATAAGAGATATCTCTTTGCTGTATTTTGGTGAGAATTTTCAAACTGTGTTAAAAACATGAGGTTCAGTGGCAAAAACTTGGATACCTATGTGTTTGTTTCTTCTTATATTGAATCGAAATTTTTGAATGCAACACTTGAGTCATCAGAAATTCTTAAGCTGGGAAAAAATGACTATATAAAATCTAAAACCAGAAACAGTACAGAAGAATCAAATGTATACATATAAAGGTCAAAATGAAAATAGAATAATAAACCTGACACAGCCTTAAATCAAAATAGGTATTACAATTGACTACATACAAAATAAATCAAATTTTTAAGTTGAAAAGAAATGACAATTAAATCTAAACCCAGAAAAGTTTCGGAATAATCATACCAAAAATAAGGTAAAACAATGTATATTAAACTAATTTAGTTATTGAAAAAATATATAACATGTTTAGCTGGAAGACTGATGCATCTTCCTATCAGAATACAGTCTTAAAAAAATTAGTCAGATTTTGGTGGATATAGCGTGATTTGCTTTGTGCCAATTTGGTTGTGGTGATGCTAATATGTAAGAATACAAAGGCTAATATAAATTTTATTTATGTATGAGGTTTTCTTTTTGTTAAACTGAAATTAGTGATGCTATCAATCTGCGGTTATATTTAGGCTATGTATAGCGTGAAACTAAGTCAGCATGACCATTTGGTCAAAAAAATTAAGTATTTATGTATTATCGCAACCTATGATGGCATTATATGAAACGAAGCACATGGTTGCCAATTCAGTGCGGACAACACATAGGAAATTATTGCTGTTGTCAACTTGAGTTATTAATAGAGTTGGCAATTGTTGCAATAATACATAAGTACCAAAAAATCTTCCAATGATATTTCAGTTCTTACATATTATTGCAACCTATTAGAGACATTACGTGAAACAAAACACATGGTTGCCAATTTAATGCGTACAACACATGTGAAATCAGCGTTGCCAACTTGGCGAGTAATTTTGAACAGTGGCATTCGTCAATAAAATCTTAAGTTCCTACATTTCCTTCTGTTAAAAAAGGGTACTGTTTTTCCTGATACTAATGTATTAGTCACTACAGTCAAAGGGGCTCTTTTTTCACCAAAATTTGATTTTTTCCCATGTAAGAATCTGTTATTTTGATATTGTGGTGCAAATTTTGCTGCAATGACGCCAATACATAAGTACCATTTTCCTTTATTGGTAGATTCCATGTTTTTTCATTGTAACAAAAAAAGTAGAAAAATGCAACTGAAGAAAATGACACTCAATTCAAACTAATTGAGATTAACAGATTGTCAATATTGTGATTTTAAGTTAGAATTTCTATTCACGTATAAGAATTTGCTTATGGTAGTTTCATCAAATCTTTATTTATTTAAAGTAGCTTTTGGTTTGAATTAATATTATAATTTCTATACTATATGTAAGGTTACTTTTATATTTATTTGTTTCTTTTATTTCAATTTTAAATATTTAACATTTTCTGCTGTGTTTTTTTATTGTTCAAAACTTTATGGCAATTTTATCAAAATTAAGGCTTACTTTTTCTGTTTTAGATAACGTTTTAATTTAAATTGATGTTATAATTCCTATTTCAGTGTCACAGTTTTATTTTTTCTGAACTATCCTTTTCTTGCGTATCATTGTTGGTACAGTAATTATGTGATACAAAGACTCAAAAAGTCTATTTTTCAGCCTAATAATAATTTGTGAGGCCTTTTGTAAACAGAATCTTCGATCATGATTACCTATTCATGACACAAATATCAAAGGGTTTTTTTTACAATCAATAAAACTACACCTTCACTTCTCGCCAGAATTTTTTTTGTCATGTTTATTTCTTCACAAAAAAAAAACAAAAAAAAAACATCTGTTAGAAAAATTATGGATGAACACGGAAACTATGGATGCGATTAAATGCTCATCAAAGTAATTTTCCTTCTGACAAATCTGTTCATATGCAGATTGTATATATACACATGCATTGTATACATTTTTTACATATAAATGTTGTATGCTTTACATATCGATGCCATTTTCTGTTGTTGAAGATAAATATTCATCCTTCCTAATAATAATTCCTTCATCAGCATATTCAATATTTTGTTCAATGTAGAGAATATTGCTTTAAATATAACAGAAAGAAAATGACACTGAATTCAAACTAATTGCTCTTAACATGTTGGTAATATCGTGAAGATAATGCTTCATATTTATGAGGAACCAGTATGTACCATGTTTTTTTTTTTTTTTTTTGCGTGTCGCTGTTTTTTTGCTTTATGACCAATAAGAATTAATCTTTGTTTTAAATGAGAAAAAGTCATACATTTAACAAAAAGCTATTTGCTGAAACTATGATAAGGTGACCTTGAAATAATCTCATATTTTCTTTGGAATTCCATTTTGACCAGATATTTCGTCATAACTTAACTTTGCTTCTGGCAATCTTGCAAATCAGAAAACTGTATCAGGTGTGGTCGCAAAAATGTTTGCACAGATAAAGGATGCACCTTGGAAAGATTTTCTCATATTTCCCTCTGGGTTTCTTTAAAATTCAGTGTTGAAATGATTTTACGTTGCTTCTGATAATCTGTTCCTCACGTAGTTTCTTGGAGGTCATATGCATATTTTATGTTATCATACTGTCCATATACAATATATATATATAAATTATTACTATAGTTATTTATCATTGTATGTATACTCATTCTTTTGCTCTTTGCAATCAAATTATAATATTTAATAGAAATATTGCAAAAAAGTATTGTTTTAAGAATGTGTTTTTTAACAATATGGTTTATTATTTGTTTCATTTAGTACTGTTGTTGGTTCTGGACTATCTCAACGGGGACCTGTTTTAGGTAGATTTTAATTTTAGTTCATACTAATTAAATTTTTTTAGTATTGAATTACATCTAATACTCTATATTAGATGTATTGCAGAGATGTTAGATAGTATTATATGAGGTATGGGTGCAATGCTACTTTAATTTTTTTTTCAGTTGAAGGCTTCCTAATATTTTTTATTTATGATAGCATTTAGTGAATCAGTTTATCATCATTAATTTTTTCTTTCGGTTCATCTATTGCAGGTTGTTTCACCCATAGTTCCCATAGCAGAAACTTACAACTGCTATCACTTTTTCTTTAATAATTTTTATTTGTATTTGCATTCATTCATATCTATTTACTCTTCAACTTGATAATTTTCTCTCTTACATTGAAATATTTGTTTTTGTTAAATTATTATTTACTTTGAGGCAAAATTGCAATTTGTTTAAAATTATTTATAGTGAGAACATTCATTTGAAAAAAACATTTTTAATTTTTGGTTTTACTACTTTTTTCATACAGGGTTTATCCTCACTAAAAATATTATAATTGCTATAATAGATGAATTTATGTTTTTAACACTTAACCCGTGCGAAGAACGGGCATTTCAGCTAGTATTTACTAAAATGGGAAATCTAACGACAGGTAACCTGGTAACTTAAATAAAAACCAACACTAAGAGAGGCACGAACATTGTATAATAATTTTCGTTTTTTAATTCTTACGAAAGAAAAAAATTGTCACTTGCCTTTTCTTCGTTTCTGAATGCAGGGATAAGCTTGACCTAAAGTTCGATTATATTCTAGCATACATACTGCAACTTTTAATGAGGAGAGTTCTTTGTACGATGCAAAAATAATTTCATGAAAAACGGAAAAAACTGATACATTCCATTATGCTTTCTTTTCATTATGCTTCATTTGATTGAATACTCATATATCTAAACCAAATAATTATCATTTAAGATGCTCTCTATGGTTATGGTCTTACTTAAAAAAAGCATAACAGATGTACGTTATTTACGGCTTCGCTAAAAGAAAATGAAATACATGGGAGAGGGTGACTAAAGACGGCGATTACTTACTCTGTTGCTTCATAAAAAGTGAATCATGTGTTGTTTTTTTTTCTCGCCTTAAAGCTAACGTAAAGTACACAGTAATAATAAAAGTGATGAATTTTTATATCTGCCTAGCATTTCATCCGATTCTCCGGCTTTTTGTTTGATCTGTTTGTAATTTAGGCTTAACCCGCTGAAGAAAGGTCGTCAAGAGAATTACAGCAAATAAAATTTTTTTTTTCTTTATTTGGTTATTGGATCAAAGACATATAATGAGCGTATTAGATTTAGATTTTGAATAACTTTCACTTAAAAATTCGATTTAAAAAAATGCAAAGCGAATTTTGAGAAATCTACGTTTATAGCGTCAGTTAGGCTTTGGGCCCCCGCAGTGCGGGGGTTGCGGGGGTGTACGTTACGCCACTGCTAGAAAGAGTTATCTTTTTAAAAGAGGTTATACTCGAGATTTAGAAATAACGAATCTAGTATTAAAATTGTTATCAGAAATTTTATATCTTAAGTAGGCCCCAGCTCCAAAAGATTTAGGTGAAGCATCCGAAAATACATGTAACTGTAAATCATTTCTATTAATTAAATTTGTAGGGGAATAGTAGTATCGCTGAATCTTTAAATTTTGCAAATGTTCAATTTCTTTACACTTTTCTACAAATCCTTGTTTTATTTGTTCTTTCATAACCGAATAATGCCTCTCAAATAATAACTCATCCCTATTGAACCTTTTTCCTAAAGAAATGAATCTTATTTTCTGCAACGTCAAAGTTACTACCTAAATTTTCTTTTCCACTGTTAGTCTTCAATTGCAACGGCACCTCACGCGCGACTCCCATTTTCTTTCTTTTCCGAAATCACGTAAGCTATCCCCCGTTTTAACACTCGTTTCATCCCCCAGCAAGAAAGTATCTATTTCCCTCAAGTTTTTTTCGACCACCGTGCAAGAAATATTGTAAACAGATGCTTGTTTCACTTTTCCAGGCAGAATAGGCAGCTGACCTATTAATGTTTCTCCAAAAAGGGTGGGGAGCCTAAGCAAATTCTTGTTTATTTTTGTAGGCTGTCCTGTTATAGCGTTAACCAAGAAATTTTCCCCAAGTAAAACCTTTATGGGACTTTTCTGGAAAGAATCTGCCATTTGACAGCCAGATGGAATCAGGTTACGTAACAGTTTTGGGGTCGAATCCGAATAAATCTCAGTCCCCGTTATTTCGTCTGTCACTAGAGCCTCGATGTTCATGGATTGAAAGGGGGAGAAATCTACTCCTTAAAGTTAGATTTACAACCTCGAATGTTTTCTCGAGAGACTTTCGATTGGAAAAGGTATAGATTAACAGCCTTTCTTGTCTTATTGGTTTCAAATTTAATGCATTTTTTAAATCATTACGAAAAAAGATTTTTTTTGCGATCCAGAATCAAATAAAAGCCTAGCCATAACTTTATTACAACCATTTATAACCTTTACTTCAGCCGTTTATGGTAATGTTGCATAATTTTCGGGCGAATATTGAGGGTTCAAAACAGAAGACATTACTATTTCCTTCATCTGAGTTTCGGTTTCAGGTTTCTTTACGTTATCTATTTCTGGTATTTCTGTTTTATTATTTAGAAGTGGTGTTTTACTTTTAGATTTAGGACAAAACAGGGAATTGTGCTGTAAACTCTGGCAAGTTTCACGTGGTGTAATTTTTACTTTGCATTGTGAAATTAAATGTTTATAGGTCATGCACCGATAACATCTCCCCTCTTTCTTTAACTTATAACGTTTTTCTTCATTAGAAAATATTTGGCATCCGATTGAAGTGTGTGTATCAGAATTACAAAATATGCAAACATTTTTAACTACCGTAGTTAAAGAGAAAGATGAAGGAAAATTATTTTTGAATTTAGGTTGTTGTCGTTGATACGATAAATTTCTCGGAGGCTATCTAGAATTTTCTGGGGTTTTCTGTGAATGCCCTAGTGCTTTGTTTGCAGATTCGCGAGATTCAATTTCAAATTTAATGAATTTCATTAATTCCTTAACATCCCCAATATTTTTAGAATCTTTTTGACGATGAAACTCGACAACTAAATCATGCGGAAGTTGTTTAAGCATTATTGGAATTAACAAATGTCCGTAATTTCCCGATGCGATTCCCATGGAGTCTAAATTTCTTATGTTTATTTCACTTTCGTCATGCAATTTTCTTAACCCTTTTAGATTAAGGGAGGATTTAACTGGTTCAATCTCTAAAAGCTCATTCATGAAACAACTGATTAAATGTCTACCCTATCTGTATTTCAAAAGATTTAAACATGATTTAAAATTATCTTCGGTAAGGGCAAAACCGGAAACAATTTTAGAAGCTTCACCAGATAAAAGGGGTTTTAAATAAATAAATTTATCGACACTACTTAATGATTCATTAGCATCATTTGCATTTGTGGAGCTATTGATCAATTCAAGATAAGTGCTGGAATCGCCACTAAAATTAGGAATTCAAAGTTTTGGCAAATTAAGAGACAATGCAGGATTATTAGTTCTTACTTTGGACTCATTTGCACCTTTAGAATTTACAGCTAGTTGGCTTAGATGCTTTTTATTTATTTTACTTTTAATTTTATATTTAACTTCATTTATATTCTCTTCATACAAGAGAACCTTCTATTTCTGCTTCAAACAATTCTTCATACAAGAGAACCTTCTGTTTCTGCTTCAAACAATTCTTCATCCGAGAGAGTAAATCTTCTACTTCTTTATTAAGGGCTTAAAGCTCTATTTGCTTGGCATTTAAATTAAGTAAATATTCAAAAAGTGGTTCTTGGTTAGTTTCGTTCTGGCTATCGAAGGTTTCCAAGAACGATTTCACTTTATTCACCCACTTTGAAGAAGCAGAACGAACAACTTTTCTTTTAGCTCTAACTTTATCAATCGCTTCCATTTTTAAATGAAACCAAATTACAGTACCTTTAAAAGTCCGCGAAGACGGTAATACAAAAATTCAACACATAATTAAAATATCCAAGATATTTGCGGGGTTTGGTCGCTGATGCGTGTGTGTGGTGTTATAAAATAATAATAATATTCTGGAGTCTTAGTATTGTCTTTTTCCTGGATTTATTGGTAACAATAACTTTCAACAATAAACAATCTTTAACAAATTAAACCATTACATTAATTAGACTGAAACTAAAGAGAATTCTAATATTCGAGATAAAAATCCTAGTAAACAACGGCACCTGGTACGGCGAAGCCAAGAATTACGAGTAAGCAACAGCACATCTAGTTATGCTGAAGCCAAGTTCAAGATTTCCGTGAGACAGAATCCGTTACATATGGTTTCTATCGAGATAGACCACGTGGGGTCTGAGGGGGGTGTCAACTATACTCCACCCACTTAGACCCCCTGGTTCATAATTCACAACACAATCTTCTACCTCAATATTGCTTCACACGGTAGAAAAGTTACTAATTGTCACTTAACCCCTTTAATACTTTAAATATCTAACGTAATATGAAGGGGATTAATATCTGAACTGTAGGCATCTTCTTATCAATTAGGCCTTAATCCTTAGATTTCTTTATCAATATCACCTTCCTGTCTTTAATCTCTCACACGGATTTTCTAAACTCTTACGGTATTCTTCTCGTATCTCACTTGTCATCCTTAATTAAATAACCTTCTAACCCTCTAACTTTCTGCTATCTATCCCGCTTCACTTTCTAACCTTCTTGTAAGCGAATCTGAACTAACTTTCTAACCATCTCACTTTCTAACTCAATCACCAACGTTCTACTATCTATATGTCTAATAAGCGAACCTGAACTATATATAATAAACTTAATTGGTATATCATGTCTTCTTCTTAGGAGAAGTTTGATATTTTTAAAAGCCCCAAAGATTTCGCAAGACGGTTAGTGAGAGAGGACGCGTATAGATCCGTCACAACTGCTCTCCAATGGAGTACCTCAGATGTTTTGATAAATATTTTTTATACGGTACTAAAAGTTCATGCGAGAATCTCATACAAAAATTTGGTTAAGAAAAATAATAAAATAGAAAAGTTTTGTATGCTTTTTTAAAAATTTAGTTTTAATTACAGTTTTGGAGATCCTTTACTTCTTCAAACTGCTGATTTATTAAATAGCTTACAATGAAAACAAGAATCCGAATGAAAATCAAATAATAAATTAAATCAAATCAAAAACAAAATTAAATAAGTTGTCGCGTGTTTTATCCTGATATACAAGGATAGACTTTCATGCTTTGTGTTGTATTGTCTGTGCGTGTCTCCCCTGTAATGAAGCCACTTTGATGATCATCTGTCTGCTACCCCTTCTTTGTGTTTCCCAGATCCTCAGGCGAAAAGACACTTTTATTGTTTTCCTTCTTCAGGTGGACAGTTCTGGTCGCACTTGCTGTCAGCAGTCGATATCTTTTGTGAAACACCTGACCTTGCTACACTTGTGTTCAGTAAGGATGGTCCGCTATTGTGAAGAAGAGATGCATAGGATTGTGACTTTTTGCGTCGGACTGACATGGCGATTTATGGCTCATCTGTGTAACTTATAGCATGTGGCATCGAATAGGGTGTATGGGCCGGATTGGCCCCTGCCTTGAAGAACCAGAGGTGTTGGGCACAGTGTCTGAGGGATCCGGGTGTGAAACGATTTTATTTCCAATGAAGAATGGAAGAGATTTGGTGGGGCGTGAAAAAGTCATGTTCGAGAATTACTACATAAATGTATTCTTTTAACACAGGAAACTTTTAGCTTCTATAAAATATTTATACTGTATATTATGTACTTTTAAAAATACTTTAAAGTTATTTTATACATACGTACAATCGTTGTTTTTTTACATAGTTTTAAATTTAAATGTCTAAGAAAAAAATTTCACTTCGTGTAGTTTATGAGTTTTTTTTTTACACTCTTGATAATTCGAAGTTTTTCATTGGTCCCTCCAACTTTGAATTATCGAGAGTCGACTTTACATAGAAATTACGCAGTAGAATTGTTCCATCGAAGGAAACATTTGTGATGGAACATTTCAACATCATTTAGCTTCTTGTCACAATTCGATATTGATCCTGACTTTTATGCAATAAAATAAAGTAAAAGTACTTAATTGTCCTGGTAATTAACCAGACCTAAATCCTATTGAGAATTTATTACATATTCTCAAGAATCGTTTAGCTAAGATGAGTTGTACAACAGAACAAATGATAAAAAGTGCAATACAAGTGTGGTTCCACGATGACGAAGTTAAGAACATGTATGCTGCGCTAGTAGAGTCAATACCAAAACGAGTTGGAGAGGTCATTTCTGCTGCAGGACATACTTCGTACTAATACAGAGATTTTTCGGTCTACTTAAGGTATGTAATGATTGAAAGCTAGGGTTTTTGAGAAAAATCGAGTTTTACCTTTTGTCTCAATTAATTCGAACAGTATAGTATCTAAGAGTGAAGGAGAGAAAACAAGAAACTCCCCTATCTATAAGAAGAATATTCCATTCTGTAACAATTCATTAAATCATTAGTATATGCTTTAGAAAAAGCTACGCTTTTTGATTTTATATTGGTTTATTAAGCTCTAAATCAGGGGTTGGCAACCTGTGTCATGCGGTACAATTCTCAGTGGTACTCTGCACTATTCTACAGATTTGTCAATTTATTGGGTAGATGGAAGGAGATAAATTTGCAATGAACCTTATTTGACAAACATCTTCAGAATTATGGACATTTACGAAATTACGAAGAAATCTGAAAGATAGAGCTAAAGATAAATTTACAGCTATTTTGTAAATTATTGGATGTCATGGCTGGATAGATTGAATTGTTTGAAGAGAGAAAATTGCATGCACTCTCTGGTTTCCGCTTTGCGTTCTATATATCGAAGTAAAAAAAAAAATCTCTCCTCATACGAAAAATATTTTGAGTCTATAAGGAAACAACCGAATGCTCAGAATCATGTTAAATAGAATTTACCTCAGATTTTGCGATATGAAAGTGGAGCGGTGCACAAGCACTAGGTTCGCATTACAAATTTTATTTAGCTTTTTATTGAACTGTAATGAAGGGAAATACTTCTATTTTACTTTGTCTGTTTCTTAAATTAATACATATGTTAAAAAAATGCATAATATATGCACAATTTTAATTTTTTAAACATTTGGGTTCAAGAAATAGTTGTGTATTTTATGTAAGAAATATCGAAATGATGCAAAATTAATACATAATATAATTGTAAATCTAAATGACTGACCTCTATTCTCTAATTCTGTATGCATTATCATGGGAATAGATTGGTTTCAAAAATGCCTAATGTGTGGTACGCTGAATCCTATTCGTAGATTGCTTTGGCACGCCACAGCTACAAAGTTGCCGACCCCGCTCTAGATATTCCAACTTTTTTTTTCAGACAGAGAAATTTTGGTAAAAATTATATAATTCTGATGGAAAACTCCGGTATTAAATACTTATCCGTTAAGTATAGTATTGAGTGTGCACTGACTATCAAACTGTTATGAAGCTTATATTTAAAACTTGCGAATAATTTGAATGCAAGGAAGAATAAATAATTCTTGTTGAAATGAACGTGAATCGGAAAATGAAATAGCAAACAAGCTTGAAACGCTTCTGCTCAATGAGTCCTAAGAGAAAGCAAGAAGGAGGAAACTGTAAAAAGAGACGCCCAATATCTCCTAAAAATGAAAATTTCAGCGACGCTATTGAGTGTATCATTAAGGTGGACTTCTAAATGTACTGAAACGGTCAGGGTACTTTAACTTAATGAAATCACATTATTTGGATATGAAACTTTTGTTGAGAACGTAAATTACTCATATAAATCCACCTTGAAATGTAAAAATGTCAGAAATGGTCTAGAAAATTTTTAAATTACGAAAAATACATATATCTTTGCTTCCAAAATGCTCGTACGCCATGTTTGGCAAGCTTTATTGTAATGACTGCAGATGGCGCCACGTGTATGCAATCTACGTACAAAACTTTTAAAACATTACTTTAGAAGAAAATTGAGCATAAACTGCTTAAATACACATTAAGAATACTTTATTTTATGAAAAAGAATATTTTGCTACATGAATAATGATTTTAATCACTTCAGAAACACTAATTCTGCTTTTTTTTATTTGAAAGGGGGAGGGGTAAGAGAATTATAGTAACCCTAGACTACGTCATGAGATCACGTCATTGTTGGGGAGGGGACCCTCTTCGTTGGAATGAAAGAAGGAAGTTCTGACAATTTGTTTCCAAGATGAAACGGTCAAGTGGCCTTGAGATAAGGTTGAGGAGGGTGGGGGAAACACATGAATAGGATAGCTGTTTATTTCAGGGAGAGGCGATTGGAATCTATTTTGGGACTGAAAAAAGGGGGTTATTGTGGGGTGTATACTTTCTTAGTGAATGAAACATTTGTAGAATTGTCATTTCAACCAGACTGAAAGCTCTTAAAGCTAATTTCTGCAGGGAGTGGTCAATGGATGCTATGCACCGGGGCCCTAAAATAATCAAGAATTAAAAAAATATACTCTTGCATATGAAAACTTTACAATACTCCTATTGATGTCAATATGGCGAGATTATTATGGATATCTAAACTTCGACAATCTTCAAAATAATTCTTGATGTTACGAAAGTTTAGTTTTTGTTATTCGATTTGGGAAGCTCCCAAGAATCCCTACCTCAACTGGACTTTTTAGAAGGTATAATTTAGAGAGAGAGAGAGAGAGAGAGAAGTGGACTTATATTTATAAAGTAGCGAAATTTTTATGAAGAAGCCTGGTTGTTATTTCAATAGTAACTCTAAAAATAATGTGAATGTTTCAAAAATCTTAATTCAGGCTCTGTAAAGAAAAATCCTAACTATATATACATAGAAAAAATATTACATAGAAGTATTTTGAATGAAAAGAGAATGTTTTGAAAATGTAATTTTTCTTCATGTTTTTGCTATAAAATTACATTTAAACAGTTTTAATGTATTGGAATATAATGGAAAATTTTAATCGATTTGTTAAGTAATTACTACTCTGTGCTAATGGATCACATAAGCAGAATAAAAAATTCGTAAAACAGAGAATTATGCACAGATCTCAAAAATAAGTTATTTTTGTATTTGGAAAGGAAGTCCTTTCCGAAATTAAAGCAGCTACGTACAAATGGACTGCACTCTTAAAATTTCCCATTAGGAAAAAAATCCAATCAATATTAGATATGTAAATTTTGAAGATAAAAGATTAACTATAAATGAAAATTTTTACAGGGTTTATTAAAGTAATTTATGTGCCTGGAGCAGGATTAGCAAAAGAAAGAGAGAGATTAGTGTTGCTCTATAAAGCAACAAGAGGGCTATTGATCACAAACCTCGTAATGTTCAACCTCGGTCGAGTAACGAGAATGACACCGGAGCTGGCATCCCTCTTTCCTAACTACCACATAATTGGGAGGAATGGCCGCATCTACACGGAGGGTCTTTAGTGGCAACAGGATTTGAGCCCATGACACTCCAGACATGAACTCGTGACTATAACCACTAAGCTACTGCGCCCACCAGGAATAGCAAAAATTCTATTGAAAAGGTTAAGGGAGTCTGATAACCAATCAGTTTTTAATATATTTGAAGTTTTCTGAGAGTTGACAATCTCAATATTCGACAGTTTAGAGAGAGTGATTAGTTTAGCAATCATTTTAAAGCATTTTTCTATTCTTAAAAGTTTAATTAAAAACTGGAAGGAGGTACCGCCCCCTCCCTTATCTGCCTAATGGCGGACCAACTCCCATTGTACAAATTATGCAACTCTATCACAGCTCAAATTGTAAAACTGTAATTTCCTTGTATTATGTAGTTCATACGGTTTTTCTTCATAATTGGCTGTAAAATTTGTAACACATCGTCACGTTTAACTATTTTTGCACGTTCATGCAAAGCCTCCCTATCATAAATGTAAATTTGTCCAAACTGTGAGTTTGCTCCATTCTGTAAAAAAGATGTAGTTTCTTTTGTTAACTTCACCTTAAAAAAAACCTTGAAATAAATTTTTTACAGCATCATGAAATTTTTTTTGTATATAAAGAGAGTTATTTGGGGGAATAATCGGTTCGTTCAGTGAAATGGCTATTAACTCTTACTTTTACTACTATAATCGTTTCTGTTCAGTTATGTTTCGAGGCTTTTAATTTTTAAAGACCAATATTTGTGTTTTTACACATAGTTAAAAACCTTAGAAGCTTTTTTTGCTGTCATTAATTTTTTCCTATTGAGAAATTGCCGGGCTCAAAACATTCTTGTGTTACTAAAAGACAATATTTGGAAGAGGTGGAATACTACTGAAAATTTTATGACTTAAAATCAGCCTTTTTTCAGCTGATACTACAATGAGACTTTATTGAGTTCAAGTATTCCGTATACACAAATATAACTGAATTTATCTATGATATTACAAAATGTATTATAACACTATAGTAAAATAATTTCAAGTCATGTAATAAAAATCAAACTTTTTAAATTGCACCGACTTAAAACTGAGAAAAAATTAGATGTTATTTGTACAAACCTGGGGGTTTCTAATTTCAGTTTGTATCATTATTATTTTTATAAGTGTTTCAAAACTTTTTTGAAAGCATCATGATAAGATTAGGCTGAGTAATCTCTGTCATCGTATATATATAACAAATGCTATCAATTTTATTTAAAACATATTTTAAATAAAAAAAATATATATCCTCATATAACATATTTAATTATAGTAGTGTTTTGATACAATGTACATAATTTGGATAAAAACATTTTTTTTAATTAGATCTTTAGAGGCATTATTAATTTTTGTTTCATGCCTTTAGAAACTAATTGTGTTTTTCTCAGACTTTTCAATTTTGAGGATATATTTCTCCCAAGGATTTTTTCTGTTCAAGATAATATTGAAAAATTTTTGTAGAATTTATATATATATATATATGTTCTTTAAAAGTTAGTATGGATTTCGGTCTGAGAGCACTAGTTATTTTTTCTAAAAATCTTAAATTAATAGTTTTAAAAATTTTTATATATTTTCCATAGCTGTAAAAATAATTATTAAAATTCAACAAGGATTTTTTAGTAGGGAATATTAGTTTGAAATGTTCAAATCCATACTAACTTTTGTTCTCAATAATCTTAAGAAACAGAAATCACTGAAAATAACTAAAAAATTTTAAAAATTGAGTACTTTACAAGAAAAATTTGTAATTTTTAAAATTAAGATTGGTAAAAATTTTTTTATTTGAATAATAAATTTAATAATATAATCTAAAAAGAAAACACAACTTACTTTCAATATTACTGTCTTTAAAACGGGCACTGTGTAGCCTTAACATCACTACTCAAACTAGTAACATATTTAAAGCAATCCATTATTTTTTTCAAGAGCGTACCATGCCCAACCATAGATATAAAGACCAAGGAGAAAAAAAAACGGAATTTAAAAATTGCTACAAAACACACACACACACACACATATTATATATATATATATATACTAACCGTTACCCGCCCGCTTTGCTGGTATTTCATGACGTTTTATAAATATATACTGTTTATATATACAGGGTGTTTCATAAATGATGGGAGTAACTTTAAGGGGCGATAGTACACATCAAGACGAGTAATAGTAAATAGGAAACCAAGTGTCCCAAACGTCTTCCGAAGGAGAAAGGCGCCATCAAAGTTTAGGGTCCTAAATTTCAAATGATGATAAAAAACGGAAAAATAGATCGATTCATTTGCGGTTTTTACTAAAATCATTCTTTAAATTAGTATTTTCTTTAAAAAAAGTTTTAAAGACAAAGTTAAAAAAATGCCGTTAGAGGGCGCTCTAGACTTTGGAGTACCGAACAACTACCTTTTACCAGTATTTTTTAAATTTTGTTAAATGTTTACAAAAGCTTAGATTTTAACTTGAATTTTGAGCGCAAAATTGAAACCATCGGGAGCGGTTAAGTAGCGCAAATGTAACCGCGTTTAGGGAGGAAAATTGAAATGCTCGTATGTAATGATCAAAATAAAAAACGATAAAGCAAACTTTAAGAGGCGATAGTACAACACCAAAACAAGCAACATTCATCAAAGAAATCATACTCGTAATTTTAACCCGAAGGTGATAGAGGGCGCTGAAACAGATTTCGTTTTAAGAGAC
Organism: Trichonephila clavata; assembly: GCA_019973975.1. Taxonomy (NCBI): domain Eukaryota; kingdom Metazoa; phylum Arthropoda; class Arachnida; order Araneae; family Nephilidae; genus Trichonephila; species Trichonephila clavata. The sequence goes on along the minus strand of BMAO01019746.1, from coordinate 2,187 downwards.
AAAAAAGGAAACAAAGAACATTTACGTTATAAAAAAAAGTTTAATTAGAAATGATTACAATAGCTGTTCGAAACACTGACAATTAGAGGCGATGCATGCGGTACAACGGCGAAGAAGGGATCCACAAACCCTCTGAAACACGCCAGGAGTATCGCGCACCTCTCCTGCAGCTGCCGAAAGTCAGGCGACGAGTTCTTCTGCAGATTCGATAGGAGTCTCATACATAAGACTCTTCAGGTGTCCCCACAAAAATAAATCCAGGCATGAAAGATCGGGCGATCACGCAGGCCAAGGGATGGGAAACTTTTTTCCGTACAAAAAAATCATCGCGCCTCTGCACTATTCCCATTTGCAGTTCCGTAGATGAAGTGCATATCAGCCTTTTCTTGATTAGTGAAGGGCAACATCTTTCGTTACGTTTGTACCGTGATTTACACTTGCACACTCGGTCAGTGGCTTTTATCTTAATACCAATTTGCATATGCGTTCTTCTTCTTCCCCATATCACAATTTATATAATGTTCTTCTTCCAGAAACTTGCAGCTATAATGCTTGCATGGATAAAATTTGAAGATGCTCTAACACGTTTGCGATTGAATTCAAATCATGCATTTTCTAATCAAAGTTGATTGTTTTTCTGTTGTACTATCGCCTCTTAAAGTTTGCTTTATCGTTTTTTATTTTGATCATTACATACGAGCATTTCAATTCCCCCCCCCCCTGAACGCGGTTACATTTGCGCCACTTATCCGCTCCCGATGGTTTCAATTTTGCGCTCAAAATTCAAGTTAAAATTTAAGCTTTTGTAAACATTTAACAAAATTTAAAAAATACTGGTAAAAAGTAGTTGTTTGGTACTTTAAAGTCTAGAGCGCCCTCTAACTGCATTTTTTTAACTTCGTCTTTCAAACTTTTTTTTAAGAAAATACTAATTTAAAGAATGATTTCAGTGAAAACCGCAAATGAATCGATCCATTTTTCCGTTTTTTATCATCATTTGAAATTTAGGACCCTAAACTTTGATGGCGCCTTTCTCCTTCGGAAGACGTTTGGGACACTTGGTTTCCTATTTACTATTACTCGTCTTGATGTGTACTATCACCCCTTAAAGTTACTCCCATCATTTATGAAACACCCTGTATATATATATATACCTGTAACTCTCGACTCTTGATATAAAAAGAGAACAGGACTTCTAATTTGTATTTTCTAAAAATTTTAAAAATTGAAGTATAGAAGGATGTTTGTACTTTCGTAACACTATAACCAAGTGGATTTCCGCGTGACCAATTTTTGGTGGAACTCTACTCCATAAAGTAAGCATGCAAGACCAATTTTAAGTCTAAGTCTAATAGAGTAAAAACGAACTTTTTACTATCAATTTCCTCCGTAATTCCGTTACGAAACGTTCTCCAATATAACTGTTCTTAGCGGATTTCAATTTAACAAATGGAAATTGCAAACCAAATTCCACTATTATAAACCTTGTATTTCGAAAAAAGGAAATTTTTTGTGTCAATACACCCCAGTAACCCCATGCTCCCCAGGAGTTGATTTCCTAAAATGCATTCTTAGTAGATCCCTGTTCAACAAAAGAAACATGCTTAACCAATTTCAAGTATGTGGGTCTAACAATTCAAAAACGGGATTTTTCCCCCATAATTCCCCGTGACCTCTCGCAACCCTCCTTAGGGTTTATTTTCGTTTTAATGGAACTCTGTTCATGAAAGGAACATGCCCACCAATTTTCAAGCAGGTAGGTATAATAGTTTAAAAAACGGAAATACTTATATCCATTACGCTCCTTAATCCCCCAAAATGAAACTTGTGGTTTAATTTTCGCGAAATTCATTTTGTAGCGGTTCTCTACTCTGCGAAAGGAATCTTTTACCAAATTTCAAGACTGTACGTCTAATAGTTTAAAAACCAATTTTCATATCTGTAGGTTGAATAGTTCGGAGATATCGTGATTAGTCAGTCAGTCAGTGAGTCGCTTTTCTCCTTTATATATATAGATAGATATATAACCCAAATTTGCTGGTCTTAATTCAGTAACAGCTTTAGAAATCATAATAGGTATCCTTTTTAGTCCATTGACTTTTTTGGTTTCTTCCATTTTTATTACACTATATATATATTCATATATACACGTATATATATATATATATATATATATATTCACATATA
>BMAO01019745.1:0-21313 GCA_019973975.1 Trichonephila clavata | reverse complement strand
ATTTTTAAAACGGAGGTAAAATTATCTTTTACATGTCCAGTACCCCCTCCCCGAGAGCAGATTTCCACAAAACCCATTTTCAGTGGATCTCTCCTCAACAAAATAGACGTGCTTGCCAAATTTCAAGACTTAAGGTCTAATAGTTGAAAACGCGAATTTTTTTTATTTGTACGCCCCCACAATACACTTCGGGCGTCAATTTTTGCATAAACCCGTTCTTAGAAGATTTCTACCAACTAAAAGAAACATGCTTACCAAATTTCAAGTCAGTTCACGTAATAGCTCAGAAACGGAATTTTTTTTATCTGTTCGCCCCTTAACCCTCCTTGGGAATCGATTTCTGCAAAGAAAAGGTTCTCTTTGTGGATAACTATTCAACAAAAAAACGTGCTTCGCAAATTTCAGCTCTGTAGGTCTTAGAATTCAAAAACAGAAATTTTTTATCCATACGCCCACTTCTCTCTTGGGAAACGATTTCGGTAAAACCTATTCTCAGCAGATCTCTAATCAACAAAAGAAGCATGCTTACTAAATTTCAAATTTGTATGTTTTATAGTTCAAAAACAATTATTAAAAATTTTCGCCTCCTTAATCTTTTTCTTGGGGAGTCAATATCGGTGAAACTTGTTTTCAGTGTATCTCTACTCTACAAAGGAAATATGCTTGCCTAATTTCAAGTCTGTAGGTCCCAATAATTCAAAAATCTACATCATCCATTCCCATGCCTTTGAATTCTATTTACGAAAACCAGTTCTTAGCGGATTTTTACTCATCAAAAGAAGCATGCCTGCCAAGTTTCAAGTATTTGAGTTTAATAGTTCGGGAGATCTCATGATGAGTTACCAAGTGAATGAAAAAAAAATCGTTTTTCACTTCTTTATATTTATATAAATTAGTGACCAAAAAGATTATTTAGAATTCCCATAGTTTCTAGAAATGTTTTTGTTTTCATAAATCCTGGTTTTAAAGCAATTAGCAATAGCACTTTAAAGCAAAGTGTGAACCTTTTATCAAGTGTGATAATCATTTAAAACTTAAAATACATTTACTTAAAAATCTTTTTTTTTTTTCAGTATGTGCCTTAAGAAAAAAATTCGATTTCCAAAAAAAGGGAAATTTTTCTTACCGGTATTGGTATAAAATGTATGTTATAAAGAAAGTGCGTTTAGGATTTGTCTGTTAAAACCGAAATCTAATGTCATAAAAGTTTTGAATTGCAAGAATAAGCAATATACAAATATATTAAACTAAAAATCAATAACTTGTTTAAAGTAAGGAAAATATTTTGTAATAAACTTTGTTTTGATACAGCTATTTAAGTGCTTTCGTTTGTTGCCATTTCTATAAATAAACTTTGTTCTTTTTCAAATGTTCTCCTTCGAAATAAATCAATAACGCCCACACCTTCCAATACTCTCTATTTTTAGAAGTGTAATAATAACATTAAATAGAAAAGAAAGTCAGACGGGCTTAAACTTCAAATACTCTCCTTTCCCCTCCTTTGAAGAATTTATTTATTTATAACCCCAGAATTAAGCCGGACAGTAAGATTTTAAAGAATTTCTTTGGCTTACCGGCAAAAGTTTTCCACCTTGAAGTTCCTACTTGTTGTTTTAATAAATCATTATACTTTTAATTAATTTAAAGATCAAAGATAGTTTATTTTGATTGGTTGCGACGAGAGTTCTAAAAGTTTTGTTACTTATTGTTAGATGCAATCTTTAACCATCGGTTTGTTGGCTTGTTTGTTATTTATTTGGAGGAATTTAAATTTACTAAAAATCTTATTTTGAGTAAAGTAAATAAAAAGTCCTATCAAGTGTTGTTTTTAAAAGTTGAAGATTTTAAAGGAAGCCTCCGAGAAGAAAGAAGTCGTAAGAATGTGCTTTATGCGTTTTAAAAGGAATCGTTAAAAAAGCTTTTAAGTTAAGGCAATATGGTACCATCTTCACAATTTTTTTATTTTTAATATTTGATATTTGATTTTAACTGTATTTTATAAAGGTTCATATTTAATAATAATTCCAAGCAAATTTTTTTAAATTTGTTGCAAAATGTTTGTAAAATTTAAATATTTTGAACTTTTTTAAGCATTTTCTAAATCCCTAAGGCTTTTTTAAATATGTCTCTTTTCTTTCAAAATTTTTTTCCAAGTACCTTATAATATACTACATAAAACTGTGCATGGGTTTTTTCTGCTGCTGCTCTTTAATTTTTTGTTAATTTTTTTCTAGCTAAACTTCCAAAAATTCAACAAAAAAAAATAAATAACCCCATTAATTTTGATTTTGAAATTTTTTAGAAAAAGTACTAAACATGTTAGAGCTATTCCATGCACAGTTTTACAAAACATACATTGCAGAACATGTATGAAAATTTCAAATCCAAACTTCAATTATCAAACAAGCCTTAGGGTTTTGAATAACAGTACGTGTACAAAAATTCAACATGGAGAAATATGAGTTTGAAGTTTTCATTCCATGAATAGCATGATATAATATTCATCAAATAGTCTGAAACTTTTATGAAATGTTAATTAGCTTATTTAAAACTGCTTACCATAAAAAATTGCACAAATGTAGAACAATTAAACAGTATACTGCCATAATGAATATATAGAAAAAAACGAATGAAAGATCAATATTTCATAAAACTTTATCTTAATAATTATAAAATAATAAATACACACACTTCAGAGCTAATTCCATGCTCAGAGCTAATGCACAACATGTACAAAAGATGTTTATGCCTTTATTTTTTATTTCCATGATTTTAAAAGCCTTCGCCTGTTTAATATTGTACACGAATGAAAGCAAAATCAACTAGCAATTCACAGGTAAAATATATCAAAATCTAAGAACTGCATATATGCATTTTTTTTAAATAGATATCTCAAAATATTTTAATAATAAAAGTGTTGAATTTCACAGACATGTGATATATGTATATCATCAAAAACAAATGTATAAAAATGGGAGAGTTTTTCTATTCTTTTGTGCGAATTAGATTTTTAATTATCTGAGTAATCAAAATGAAATTTAGCATTTGTGCTTTGGGAGAATCCGTTTCGAAGTTTTAATTTCATTCATAATAATATCATAAAAAGCACGCACAACTTTTAACTCTTGAAATATCCATTTGTTCTCCCCCCCCCCCCAACAAACAATTCACAAACTAGAATTTTTGCACGAATTGCACAATTCTTTCTTGAAATTATTTGTTACTGCATATATAATGTCAGTCTCATATACACGGGTAGAAAAATAAATAACTAATTTTTTATCAGGCTCTTTTCTAGTAGATAATCTGAAATGTGGGAGTGGTAGGTACTGTCCAGCATCAAATATTTCTTCATAACTTGATAAAAAATGCAGGTAAATCTTTGAAATTTTGCAGGCATGTTTATAAAGATTTGAGGTATCAAATAAGCCAATAAAAATTTCTTCAACAGTTTAATGATTTTTAGGGTACCATATCGCCTTAAATGTTTTCGAAATGCGAGGGCAAGTTATATATCTTTCGTTTTTCTTATTCAATTCCTACTATAAGTTTACACTCTCCCAGTGGCACACACAAGGGGGGGGAGGGCTCGGTTCCGGACACCCCCCAAAGCCAAGGCCGGATCTACGTATGGGCTAAATGGGCTGCAGCCCAGGGCCCCCGGGTTCTAGGGGCCCCCGTTCCCCGTTGAAGATAACAAACAGAAAAGGTTCTTACAATCAAAATAGTAATACAATAATAAACCAGGAAAAAATACACACAAATCAAAATTAAAATACCCGAAATACCATATCAAATTTATTTTCGAGAGCGCAAGAGCAATTTACTTTTTTCTTCCGCCCTCCCACCGAATATGCGGATATTCATAATCTTTAATTTCGAAAATCGTCTATATATTTTATGTAAATACCGTAATAAAATATTAAAATACCGTAACAAATTAAAATAGTATGCTGGTGATTTTCTTTTAGAAACTGCATCCTAATTGGATGTAAAGTGTTTAAACCGCAAAATAATTTCTTGTTTCTCTCATGATCAGAGACAGCTTGTGAGGTCTAGCAACAATGATTTTGATCTAATTGCTAATGACCAAGGTACCGGACTCATGGAAGACATGTCATGAGTTCGAGACTAGTGCCGCTGTAGACCCTCCGTGTAGGAGAGCGATACATGTTAAATCTGTTCAGAGCTCAAGCGTTCTCCAGTATGTGTGATGTGATAGATTGGAGAGGGGGTGCCAGCTCAGGTATCGTACTCGTCACTTGACCATGGTTCAAAATTACGAGGTCCATCACCAAAATCTCTCGTGTAGCTGAACAGTGTGGCGTTAATATTCGCCCACTCACACACTATTCATCTAATTGCTGAGAAATTAGTTTGCCTCATCAAGATCCAATATTTACATAGATTTAACTGGATAAAAACCACTGTTGCCAAATTACCCAGGCTGAATTGTTTGAAAGAATTCCTTTACAATAAAGTTTTAGCAAAAAATCCTGATGTGATGGGAAAACATGTAGGCATTTTCGAAATCAGCACACTAAATAATATTAAAAGCACTGAAAGCCTCTTTTGTACTTCTCCAAAACTTTAACTTTGTAGCTCTAACAGAGTGTAAATTAATAGAGTGTCTATTAAGAGTACACTCTATTAATTGCAGTCTATTAACAATTATAATTAATACAGTCTATTACACTCTATTATTAATACAGTCTATTAACAATTATAATTAATACAGTCTATTACACTCTATTATTAATACAGTCTATTAATTACACTCTTTTATACACGGCGCCGCTCTATGATAGAGACTCTACCATAGAGCGACGCCGATGAGCATAGAGCATTTATGCAAACGTAGTGGCACTATTTCTGTAGCCATTTATTTTTGTGTAATAATAATTCTAAGTTACAATAATATACTGATTTGGTGCTATGTCCTATGCATAATACCTGAAATTAAAAGATACGTAAGTACTTGTTTATTGGTTTCAAGTAAAAGGTAAGTACAAATACTCATTTGTAAATTATTTATGTATGAAGATACGGAGTAAGATTATGATTATTCATGTAGGTTCGTGGCCTAAATCACTAAGTAATAACTTTATTGATTATATCTCTCCACATAAAATGAGTTATTTTCAAAATAAAGATCCAAATAAAATATATATTCTGTTTTGCTAAGAGAATACAAAGAACAAAAGAGATCATTTTCTAATAATCATTTCACTAAAAAACTTAAAAATGGCCAGGTGCTGGAAAGATCTTGGCTTTATTGGTAGCGTTTTTTGTTTGACTTGCAAACTTTTTTCTGAAATAAATTCTTAATACACAACCGGCTTTTCTGATTGGAAACACGTAAGAAGTAGCTTAGAAATCCATGAAAATTCTATTGAACATATAAATTCAATGTTAGTTTCGTTGACACGAAAAGAAAATAAGTCTTTTTTAGATAAACAATTACAGGAGCAACTAAGAAAAATACAGAATATTACAACAATTTCCTAAAAACGTGTTATTGCGGTAGAAAAGTATTTGACTACAAGATGTTTAGAATTTAGAGCAGGGGTACTCAACTTTTTTTACACCGAGCCACATACATCTGACATGTATTTTACGCGGGCCGCAACATGAGTATTAATAAAGAGGAGGAAGCTAAGATCAAGGACATTTAAAAGATGAAAAATTGTCAAAATATAAAATCTCATAATTTTGGATCTTATTTTAAAATTATACCAAACTGTATCAAACAAAACTCACAAAATATAGGTTTCCTTCACTTTTTACCCAGTTACGGGGGAATTTTTCAATTTTTGTTAATCAATGATCTTAAGCCCCTTGTTCGACTGTCATAAAAAAAAAAGCTGCCAAGTACTTGGATAATTTGATTTTTTTTTTGACAAAGCCTTACATATTTTTATTTCAGATATTAATTTATCCATCGCAGGATGTGGTAGCAAAGAGTTTTTATTGAACTACAGACTGAAATCAGTATTATCTGTATAAACTGTCTGTTCTTATTGCGCATTTTTGTTTCAAATTTTTTCAAATATTTTTTGATTTTATAAAAAAAAATATCTGAACAAATAACTGAATTCATCAAAGAGTAAGTACATCGGAAGCATTTAAGAAACACTCTAACAATTTCTGTAACAATTCTTAAGTTTATCATTAACAATTTTATATGTTTGTCAATATATATAATGTATTAAATTTTATGGGAGGCTTTTGTTACCTTTGCGTTTTGTGACATTACCATCTGCAAAATATTTATTGCTGTTTCAAAGTTTTTTCTTAAAGAAAACTAATTTATCTCGTCTTTAAATGGATCCTCAAGAATAAGAGCCATTGAAAGATTTGTGTTTAGTAGTACAGTGACGATCAAAATTATACTTTTTACATCTAACGTTTTCACGACAAATCAAACATGTTGTTGATCCATGTATGTTTTTTTCCTACGAAATAGTTAAGACCCAATCTTCTTGAAACAGCAAATATTTTTTAGACATGAGGGTTAGTTAAAAAATAGTTACACCTATAAAATGGTCGCTACTGCATTGCTATTTGTTATAACTAACCATTACAGTTACAAAAAGAAAAAAAATTATCTCACAATTTGTACCAGAACGACATCGATAGCAAAATTGATAGATTTGATTGCTTGATTGATATAATATCTCGCTAAATTTTTAATACATTATTTCTAAACAATTGAATTTGTTATTTTAACGGACCTAGACCGGGCCACTCAAAGTGGTCCGGTGGGCTACATGCGGCCCGTGGGCCACAGGTTGAGTATCGCTGATTTAGAGGTACCGAGGAAGTTTTTAGTTCTCCTCATAATGGTAATTTTATGGGTACCCTGAAACTGCTAGCAGAGTTCGACTCATTCATTCGTGAATATATTGAACTGCGAGAATTACGACTAAAATCGTTAATATCGTACTTATCAAAAACAATATATGAGCAAATAGTTGAGATCATGGGCAAGCAAATCATTAAACAATTATACAACTTAAATAAATAACAATGACACAAAGTACTATACAATAGTGATGGATTCAACATCAGATTTGTCCCACAATGATTAACTTGCTATTATACTACAATAATGCTTTCGAGGAAAAGTGTATGAAATATGTGTCTCATTAATTAAGATTATTAGTCACACAGGTTTATATTAAATTATCTTCAAGAATTTTTAGAAACAAATGGACTGCTATTGGATAATTGTAGTGGACAGTCATATGACAACGCTGCCAATATATCCGGTCCATATAATGGTGTCCAAGCTCTCCTAAAAGAAAAAAAATTTCAATAATTATGTGCCGTGTGCTGCACATTCTCTTAATCTAGTTGTGCAGAATCAGTTAAGGTTGCAAATGAAATCGTGAACTTCTTTGGTTTAGTGCAACAAATATATGTTTGCTTTTCTACTTCGACCTACAGGTAGAAACTTCTAAATCGTGAACTTAAACTGAAATTTACCCTTAAAAAGTTTAAGTCAGACCAGATGGTTTTGTCACTACGGTTCTTTTGAAGCCTCGAGAGATAAATATTGTAATATCATGAATATTCTTAAGACATTTAATGACAATGAAAATAAGAAAATTGATTTTCAAAAAGAGGCAGCAAATTTATTTAAGAAATTAACAAAACTCACGAAACTGCCATTTTAATCATATATTGGTAAGAAATTTTAGAAACAAAGTCTGTTATTTTTTCGGTGAACAAAAAATAACAGATTCTTGGGGTATGGACATCTGTGAAGGGAATAAGTTCATTATGTCATTAAAAACGTCTATAAGCAATGTACGACATGTGAATCAGATCAAAAATGAAAGGAGTATCAAGATCTAGACAAAAAATTAAGTCCTAATGTAGAAACAGAATATAGTGATGTGAACTAGAGATGGATTATTTCAAAATTTGAGGATAAATTCACAGAAAAAGCTGTGTATGGGACAGAAAAATATAAAAGAGACACGATTATTGTAGCGTTAGATAAGCTAATCCTTGATTTAAATAGAAGTCAAGTATATATATGCAGAATAGAGTAAGAAATTAAAATTTTTGATGGATTTGTAAGATCAAAGTAAGGAGAACGTCGACCTGGAGAGTGTATGCGCTATTACTGATTACTATTCAGATGATGTAGACCAACATGAAGGTGTTCATTTAAAAACTTATCTAAAACTGAGCTAGAGTCCTATACTTAGAGTGATAGATTCAATTTAATTTTTGAAAAGAAACTAGTTTAGGTTTTTCCAAATTTGTATACCATTTTAAAGATTTTCTAATGATCCGTATTACTAACTCTGAAGCGGAGCGTGCGTTCTCTAAAATGCCCTACATAGAAAAAAAATATAGGACAAAAATGACAAATACTAGGCTTAATTATTAATCACTTCTTTCTATTAATATTGATCTCACCAAAGACTTAAAATGTGATGAGCAAATAAAAGAATATTCAGCATAAAAGTGTAGAAAAGTTTTTTTTTTTTTTTTTTTTTTTTGTAAATTATGTTATTACTTATAACATATTTAAATTGTTTGGGGGAAAAACTTTAAGTTTCGTATATTTTTAATTTTTCCGCACAATAATTTTTTAGGGAAAAGGTAAAATTTTTAATTATTTAGGGGCCCCCAGATATCGTTAGCCCAGGGCCCCCAAAGGTCACGGTCCGGCCCTGCCCAAAGCCCTTGAATTTTTTCGATTGATTATATTCCTATGTATATAGTACGTAAAATTTAATGAAGTGTTTGTTATTAATAATTAATTTATTAATTAATGCTATTATTTATTTAATAATTAATTTTTTACTGTTTTCTGTTCCCGAAAATTGACAAAATCAAAAGAATATGTTGAGCGACGTATTGGAGCATCATACGAGAATGATGAACTTCCCTTTCCCTTGAAAAATTCCTGTGTGAGCGCTACTGCTCTCTCCCTATATATATCCTCAATATATCAAAATTTCTCTACAAGAAAGAGATGAATAAACATGATTAAAACTGAAAAGAATTGAAATTGCATGATAACCAGACAACAGATTTTAAAAGTAAATAAGAAAAATTTTTAAAAAAAGAAGAGAAATATAAAAAAATATAAAAGAGAATGGATGCTACAATATTATCAACATTGCTGACTTAGGACAGCTTATATATAAAAAATTTTATATAAAAGTGGGGTTGAACATGTTTTGTGGCCAGCCAACCTTCCCCCTTTCTGTTAATAATACTGAGCAAAAACCTATTGAAAATAATGGATAGAAAATCTAAATCCATTATGAGAAAAAGGTAACTTACCTAAAAATTGCATACAGAAACGCAGAGCCTGCGCTAAATCTGAGTACAATAAACAAGTTATTGCCAGATTCTGGACCCAAATACATATTCAAAAAGCAAAGCAATGGCTGAAAAGTAGCACTTAGCAAAAGTATGAAAAGAATAGAAATAATAAATTAAAAATTGTAAACATACTACCACTATCTTAGAGACACTAAGATTATATGATATAAAAAATATAAAAATTAAATTAGATTTAAAAAAAAGTAATTTTATCTAAAGTTAGAATTTGGGGGTATCTATAACTATCAAGGAAGAATAATAAATTTTTAATAATAACCTGTTAATAAACTATGGAAATTTAATCCTTACTATTTAGAATTTCTTTATTCAAATATCTATTAATAAAATTAATTGGTTAATTTTGAATTAAACACACACACACATATATATATACATATATCTTGTCAAATTTTCAATCGTTAATAAAATACTTTCTATTCATCCATTTAAGTTCAAATTTTTTTAAAAACTTTTAGTCGATGACACTTGATGTTAATACAGTTTTCTCAAATGTTAATTCCTTATTTAAATTAAAAATGAATAAATAGCAACAACAAAAATAATAGTTCAAGACCATATATAGGAAGGAAAATCGCTCTTTGTGTCCCTGTAGCGCAATAGATAGCACGTTGGACTTCGAATCCAAAGGTCATGGGTTTGAATCCCTACCTGAGGTGACCTCTTTTCTGAGAATGCGACTTTTTTGTACAATATTATTTTATTAGAATAATTAAATTAAATTTTTTTAAATACATTTTAATAAACAAACAAAAATAGTCCAACACCATATATGGAAAGGAAAATCGCTTTCTATTTTGCCACTTAATATTGTGATTCTGTTATTTGTATATACATATTTTTTATTAATTGTAATTGTTTAATAAAGTAACTAAAATAAAATTTTTCTTTGTTGACCTAAGTAGGAATTGACTTAATTTTTTTCTTGTTATGTTACCTGTGCTTTTATTTGTTTGTTTTTCCTACGAAACATACTCTTTATTTTCTATCAGAAATGGTTTAAATCAATTTCGGAAAAATTAACAAGTTATAATTTTTTCAAAAAATTCAAATTAATTCCAAATTTTCCTAAAAAAATACACTTCATATCATGACTTTGGATTATTAATATTCTTAAAAAACATACTAACTTATTTTTTTATCGCACAGAGTATGATCACAGACTGTGATATTTCTGAATACCATATTATCCATTAAAAGTCGTTGCCATGGTAGCCTAGTTGTTATGGTCACGAACAAATGGTTATTCACTAGTGTCACTCAATCCTCGCCTTATTTAGAGGTTGATGTACTTTAAATCTGTTGAGGCTCGAAGTCCTCCCGTTGGGGTGGTGTGGTAGTTTGGAGATCTTCGTCACTTGATCGAGGCTCAAAATTTCGCGGCTAAAAAGGCGACGTTGACAAACACTATTGCTTTATAGAACACGGTTAATGATCGCACAATGCTCTTAAAGTGCTAAGCATTTCGTGTTGACAAGGATGAATTGGCACGAATATATTTTTTTCAAAATAGAATATTGCTTTTTTTAAAAAACCTCGAGACAGAATATTAAGAGCAAGAGCTTTTAACTTGAAGGATCACGCATTATTGGAGAATGTTGAATTTCATAACATAGATAAGCTTTCTTGATTAAAAAAAATTAACGCGTCTATATTTTCGAAGATTATTAATCACCTCAGTTTTTTCCCACTCATATAAGCTTTTCATTTTTCTGCAAAAATGAGATGTCAATTTTCTTAAGTGTTAAACTAACACATAAAACTATATACAAAACACCTTTACATACAGTAAAATCCGCCGTATACCGTGCACTTTTGAAACAGAAAATAAGATTGATATATACGGGTGAGCGTTATACTCCGGGTATAAAAACGATAGCTTCAAAAATAACAGAGATGAGCATTAAAAAAGAATTAGATCTACATAGACTGGAATGGTGTTTATTTAAAAGAAAGGACATACCTTTTGACCATAAAGGGTTTTAGTATACTATTTCTTCAAAAGCCTGGGATAATACTTCGAAATATTAGAGCATTGCGCACGTACATTTCAGGTTCCTTCGTACAAAAAGGGATGCGCGTTATACGACAAATGTACCTAAAAATTAAAAAATGCAGCTTGAAAGTATAGGTACGCGTTGTATACGCCGGTGAGCGCTATATACACCGGATTTTACGATACATACATTATACTTTTTGCGTATATTTTGTATTTTCCTCTTAAATCCAGCTTAATATTATCCCTTGATCTTCGAATTAAATGGCATTTTTATAGGACTGGAACAAATGACATACAATGACTGCTTTTATGGGAGAGGAGGCTCTATATTTTAAGAAACCATGTAGATGAGAGAGAGAACCCGCTGAGGCGTAATCAACTTGTTTGAAGTTGAATTCTGTAGGTTTGGGGGGGGGGGGTTCAAATCCATTCCCCTTGGGTGTGGACCTTCTCCAGGAACGATATTCAAGTCAGAGGTTCCAAAACTTTTTAGTCTCATAGACACCTTGCCATGTTTTCCGGTTTAAGGTAGACCCCTGCCTAATTTTAATATTGAATTTCTGCAAATTTATCAACTCAAATGTCTTTTTGACAGCTAGTACTACTACTCCTACTTTAAAAGAATCAAATTTCTAACTCTAATGAAGTATAGAGTTTAAAACTTAAAAAGCACATGTTAATTAATTAAATTAAGTTAATTAATAAAAATATTAAATTTATTAGCTAAACGACAAACAAATTATTTTAATGGGAGGGATAAATCTCTAGCACTACAATATCAAATTTTCAACATTTGATATCAATTTTGCCGGGTTTAACTTTAAATCTGTTAGTATTGTCCAGTTTTTTTTCTTTATTATTATTTTGTTTGTTTGTTTTGGAAATTGGCAACCGCACTGAAACTCCTCCACACAATCTTCTTCATACTAAAAATGAAAAACTTCCTCATGATATTCCATGAGTCGGGGAAAATAACAGGTTTGACTTTTCAAAGCCAAAATTTGGCATCCGTTTCTAAACTTTAAGATCTTCATTAGTGCTTATTACGATCAGTTCCTATTTTAATGTGATATTTTTTCAATATGACCATATGAATTCATTGCTTACTGTGATAGTGCGATAGTTAAAGCATTCTCAAACCTGGTTTCAAAAGCTGAATAAAAGGCATTTAAATGTTGAACGTAGGTTAAAACGTTCTGACTAATTGTCTGTGCCAAATTTAAAAAAAAATTCAGGATCTCCAGTATTATACTTTTTTAACTTAACTCAGGAAAGAAAAGCTGAAATGATTCTTGTTTTAATAAAATTTATGCTGTCACCTTGTAAACACAAATTAACTTCGTTTTAAATTTAGTAAATAAATCTTTTAAATAAGTAAAATTTGGTTTCCACTTGATTATAAATTTTCTTTTAAGATTAAAGTCACAATCTAGTTTGAAAAGAGCCACACTATCATAGACCCCATCCCCACTTACACTTCATGGACCCCCAAATTAATTTTTAGCTCACGTAGACCCCTTGGAGGCTGTCATAGACCCCTGGGGGTCTATATAGACCACTTTAGGTATCACTGGTTTAAGTAATTGGAAACCTACTGGAGATAGGGTCTGAACAATATACTGTGGTCGCTCTAGCTTAGAGCTTATGGTCATCTAGTGACCGGCATGCAACAGGGTCAAGTCCTAGCGTCCCTGAAGACCCGCCATGTAAAAAAGGTCTGATGCATGTTAAAAGTCCTCCCGTTGGCGTGGTGTTGTAGTTTGGAGACGGGGTGCCAACTCAGGTGTCAATATAACGAGGTCCGTCACGAATAGCCCTCGTGTCATTTAAAAGTGCGTTTTTAATAAGCTTGACGGGGCGTGTTCTATCCGGAGGACAGAACCCGGGACCATTGGATCCGAAACCGAGTAACTTAACCACTACACCAAAATGATCACCATGGTGCGGAGGTTGTTACTGGCTTATATAAATTATATCGCTACAAGCTCTCAGTACAATAAACTAGAGAATAATAGACAGAGAAACATTTATCAGATTGCTATCAAGGTTAACCTTAAATAAATTTAAAGATGCAACTTTATTATTTCATTGTTTTGACTATATGTATCGAATAAAACAGCAACATTTAAGTTTTTATCCGTGTTAATAAGCACGTATAGGTACTCCCAAAAAATGTAACCTTAAAAAGACACAGGATTTCAACAAAATCTCTAAATAAATATATTTTACTTGAAGTAAAACAAGTTGCTCAACAAAAAAGAAACATCATAACAGCAACAGCACAACAAATACCTCAAAAAAAGAACACTTATAAACCTCTGAGTCACCCATCCTTTTTACAAAACCCCAATTCCATCCGAAAAGTAGTGGCTAAAAGTCTCCCATAAGATCCGATCAATTTTCCCCACGCAAGCGCTTCCACGTGGGGAAAAGTAAATTTTTCTTCTTTCCTCCTCAGGTCGCCATGGCAACCAGCGTGCGTTGCGTCTCCGACCGTTTCTACGGCAACGGGATTTTATGAAAGTGGAAATATCTCTGGCGGCGGTGCACAAGACGGGCTGGGTTCGACGCATTATTTGTGGGACGCGCCGGAGAAAAGGAAAAGAGTTTTCCGGCTGGGTCATCGGCCCCTCGAGAGAGAAAGGGCCCGGGCCCGCTCTTGAGGTGCAATTGAAGGCTCAGGTTAAATGGGCTTGATGGAGCTGATTAAGGAGATTAAAATAGTTACATTTAATTACGAGAAGTCTTTATCTTAACTTTTTCTTGAATGCAAAGATTTATATTTAATGATATATTTGGTTTTTGTTTTGTAATTATAAGGTCTGCTGAATTTTAAAAGGTGTCTATCTTTTAAATTATCTCATGTTAGGGGTTATTTATATAGTTAATTATTTCGTTAACACAAACCAGATTAAGTTTTTTAAACATTAGATTAGAGTATTCGTTTAAATGTATAGGATTTATTTTCATGCAGAAAGAGTGAGAGTTTTACTAACGTCACAAAAAAAGCAACACCAGGGCTATTGGCGAGGGACCTTTCAATTTTGAACCTCGGTGAAATAACGAAGACTATACCTGAGCTCTGGCACAACCCTCTCCTAACTATCACACCACATCAACGGATGGTCATTGCACCTCAACAGATTTAACGTGCAACGGCCTTTTCAACAACACATTTTTATGCAGAATAAGTGTATAAAAAGTCACAAATTTTTTTTCTTTTCTTTATTTTCATAAAAAAATTTTCTTTTTTAATTGGTTAAAAAAATTTTGCGTCACACGTAGATAAATTAAATGATTCAGCTTGAAAATATCTTCAGTTTGTTTTTATATAAGCATAGAAATTAATCTAAAATAAAACTCAAAATGAAATGAACGAATATTAAATTTTAAAGTTTTCAATACAATGTTTTTCACCCAAATATTTTGCGTATCAAGTAAAATGCGTATCAAGTAAGATAAAGATAGATACTAAACCAGGCGTCAGCAACCTATGGCACACGTGCCACATGCGGAACGTGGCACATTTTTTCTGAGGCACTCTGCACTACTCTATAAATTTGTCAACTTTTGAATAGATGGAAGTAGAAAAATTTGTAATTGACCTCATTGGACAATCTTCAGAATTATGGACATTTACGGAATCACGAAAAAATGTGAAAGATAACTCTTAAGATAAATCTACAGCTATTTTGTAAACTATTGAATGCCATTCCTGAAGAGATTTAGTTGTTTGAAAAGAGAAAATTTTACATGTACTCTTTCTTCATCTGGCTCCACATATCTAAATAAAAAATCATTTCTCATATGAAAAATATTTCGAGTTCATAAGGAAATTGATTAACAACTGAATGCTCAGAATCGTATCAAAAATCAAAGCAGGGGTATATACAAATTATACCCCTGATTTTGCGATGGGAATATAGAGAGGTGCATGCACTAAGTTTGCACATTAAAATTTTTATTTATCTTTTATTTAATTATAATGAAGGGAAAAACTTATATTTTATGTTGTCTATTTTAATAAATATGTTGAAGAATGCATAATATATATACAATTATGATTTTTCGTTTTTTAAGTAATAGTTATGTTTTATGCTGTTTATCTTTTTGTGTTAAAAATATCTTTAAATGATGCAACTTAATATGTAATAAAACTGTAATTTTTTTATAGTATTGACCTTTATTCTGTAATTCTGCATACATTTCCGACGGAATCGAATTGTTCCAAAAATGTCCTATTGTGTGGTACGCTGAATCATATTGATAGATATGTTTGGCATGCTACAGGTAAAAGGTTGCCAAGCCCTGTACTAGACTTTTTACAGGGAACCCAAAAATAGCACCCAAACTCTACACAGCAGTATTTTCAAACATTTATAAAGGCAGATGTACAAAGAGTCCGCCGCACATACATTGGGAGTCTTGAGTGCATCGTGAAATGGATGAGTGCACGCAACACTCAAGTACAAGCAACATGTCCGTTTGTGTAATCACTATATCTCGAAATACCAATTCCTTCGAGATGGCCCTATTGGAAATAAAATCCAACAGTGTGAGATCTGGGGATCGGGGTGGCCATAAAATCGAACCCACACGTTCGATTCAGTGGCCAGAGTATGCTATATCCAGCTAATCACGTACAGGAGCGCAGAAATGCGCCGGAGCCCATCATGCATTCATTCATCATCATTTACCGTATTCTTCTCTTAAACTATGGATTGTACAGGTGCATCTAAGGTTACTCCTAAAACTGTATAGGTGGCGCTGCTATCTGAATTTAAAAGAAAGGTGAACTTAAAGAGAAGAAGAAGGAGCGCGGAAAAAAATGTTAAAGAACCCAAATGCTTGTGAAAACAAAAAGTTAATGTATAGTTTAAAGTAAAGTTATCTTTTAACTGTATATGCTTAGGTGTGGCCTGTATTATGTTGTGTGTAGCTTTATCATGTCCAAAAATTCTTTGACTAGACAAGTAAAGGAAATCATTTCGAAAACAAAGAACCTACAACTAAATGAGAGTGTACAGTTCTTTGGACATTTGTTATGGACACTTGGCAAGGAATCTGGTTGGGCAGAGTTTGGGGGCTATTTTTTGTGACACCCTGTATAGCAGGAGCGGGTGGACTTTTCCAGACTACGGGCTACTTGTAATGTTTTTAAGGTGTTGTGCCCCCCCCCCCCAGTGGCATATGTGTGGTTATTGAACTTGTATGTTTTATTTCTATACGCTTGTTTTCGACATTGTGCTCCTCTTTTAAAATATGACAGATTACTGTTTTTAGCACAAAGACACAAGTAATATAGTTGTTAAGTTATTGCTTGAACAACTATGAGTAACTGCTAGACCGTGGAGCGTGAACGTTTTCAATCCAGCGAGCACATAACATACGTGAACCGATGAATCTGAAACTGACGTATGTATTTACATATGTTCGCTGCCAATTCCCGCACCATCGCGGGACATGAAAGAAACTCTAGAACCCAATCCCATGGAAACGCAAGGTGTGGAATGATGTCTCAGTAGCTAATCCCGTGCTGCAGCGAGAAATGATCATCAACATTTATTCTTCTCTTCAGTCGGTGTGTGGGGAAAAATTCATTTGGCATCGCAGTGATCGCTTTTTTTCCCTACAGCGGCAGTGAACGTGTTAGACGCCATGCTCGATCCCATTGAAGGCCCATTTGTCATCTACACAAATATCGAATCATTTGCTTAAGTAAACACATTCGCAGTGATTGTGAAAATCCGATTCTCATACGTGGATGTTCCATAAATATGTTTCTTTTTGTTTGCGCGCCTTAGGTCTTGTGACGGATCTATACGCGGCTCTACTAATCCCTTCATGACTCTTTTAAGAAAATATTTATTTCAACCAACTTTCACCGAGTAAGGAAGTATGTTATGTAAATGAAGTATATTATATAAATTCTGTTTTCGCGAGTTTGTGAGTTGGCACGTTGGAGTTGGTAAGTAGGAGTTAACATAGAGCATGCGAGTTAGTTGTTAGTTGAAGATTGAAAGAGAGTGGAATTAGTTAGAGTCTTGGAGTTGTCCAGGAAAAAGATTACAGAACGTGGATCCAACGACATTGATCAAGCCGCTAGAGACTCTGCAAGTTTCGAGTATAGGATCCGATGCATAAAATGTACAGGTATTGTGAGCTTGATTAAGTAGAAGTTAGCTTATTAGTGTGAGACGTAGTTATATTTGAGCGTATTTAAGCTATCTTAGATTCAGTTGAGGGTCTGTAGTAGTATCCCGTGTTATAGAATCTCACCTCGCTCTCTACTATATAATCACTTACTTTAATTAGATTGTTATTGTGTCTGATTGATATTTGGTAATAATAAATTGATTAGATTGAAATCATGTCTGTGGATCATTCAGTTTCTCCCACACACCTAGCGGGTTTACAGGTAGACAAGGGGGTTCAGATGAAAGCAGGAACATACCACTATCACAGTCTCAGTACAGGCGGTCACTCTAAAATGTCTCAGCAGTCCATTGGTCGATCACGATCGACTTTGTGCTTATTCCTGCTGTATTGCATTATAATAGTGAATTTATTTTAGATAGAAGAAATTGCTTTTAAAAAGGACTTGGAATTTTCCTGGACTCAAATTCACTACTCAGATTGATTTCAATTTCGTTTTAAACTATTATAAGGCCTCTCGATATGTTCTGTATAATATCAATTAATGCAAACACTGTTTGATTTTAGCAACTCATTAGAATTAGCCCATTATACCATAACCTTACAGCTTTGAATTATTTAGAAATATTCTGAGATGATACAGTGATAACAAATTGACTGGTACTTGATTTATTCCTAATCAGATCAACTGTTGGGGTTTTGGTCTAAAGCAACTCCCTTTCAAAATAAATACATTTAACGAAAACTCTTATAAAAATATGCCTCATACACAATTACTAATTCCCCAAATTCTAGGAATCTGCTAATGTGATAATAAATACTCCCCAAGCGAAAACAAAATCACAAATTATGGACTTATTAGTCTTGCCTTAAATAGAGTTACCCCCCCCCCCCCTGTAACTTCATTAGTTGCACCCCCACCAGAAGAGCGCGAATTCCGCGAAGGCATCTTAACACTGCATCCACTCAATCGCGTCCGTAATATTGTTAACACAAAGTGCGCAAACATATTTTTCCTAGCAAGAATTTTCCACTATGAAAAATGAATTTTTGTTTTGTTTTCCACGATCATCTCATTCACAAATAGGTTCGATTAAAATATCCTGCATATCTCATTGAAAATATGCAAATTTTCTGTAAAACAGAACGTTCATATTGTGAAAATAAATCCCTCATGTTCAAATAAAGGCTTAATTCAAGCATTTTACAGCGTAATGTTTTCATCTCTCATTTACACAACTTCTACACGCGTGACTTTCCACGCCATTATTGAAACTTGTTTATTCTCTGTCAACCCAAATGTACCGGAGTGTTGAATTGAAATACACAACAAAATCATAACAAACAACTTTGATTCCATCGAGAAAGGGTTAACAAATTGGAAATAGCAGTTAACGTAGACGAATCTCAGGATTTTTTAAGGAAACACAAATCCTACTGACTGCCAGTTTAAATCTCACACTTATCGGGGATGTTTTTCCCGTGGTTCTTACTTATTTATTTATTTTAAGGAAATGTACACTACTAAAAAAAACTAAAATTTATCAAGTTGTGGTAACGTTCGGTTACCTCTAACATCCGAACCCTCTTGTCTACTTGTAAGCCCGGCTAGATGTATAGGAGGAACAGAATAATTCACAGACAACATTTCCAATCTAATTTGATTTATTAATTCTTATTAACAATTATCAAACAGACACAATACAATTCTAATTAAGGTATCTGAATTACAGTAGAATGCGGAGGTGAAATTCTATAACACGGGTATACCACTACAGACCCTCAACTGAATCTAAGATAGCTTAAATACGCTCAATTACAATTACGTGTCGCATACTAATAACTAGCTTCTACTTAAACAAGTGCACAGTTCCTGAACCTTTAATGCATCGGATCCTACACTGGAATTTTGCAGGCACTCTCTTCGGCTTGATCAAATGACGATGGCTCCACGCTCTGTAATCTTTAATTAATTCCACTGCCTGTCAATCTTCAACTAACAACTAATTCTCAAACTTCTGTTAAACTCTTATTTGCACGCATCTAACGTATCAACTTTAGCGTGTCAACGAATCACTTCCTTCCTTCCTTTTTTACTTACTGCCAACTCGCGGAAACCGAATTTATATAATATACTACCTCATTTACAAAAATCACGTTCGCTTACTCGATGAAAGTTGGTTGAATTAAATATTTTGCTTAAAGAGATGAGGAGATATTAGTGGAACCGCGTGTAGATCCGTCACAAAGTGCATAACAGATAAACAAAGGGCAAGAACCATTAAATTTCACCAAACACAATTGGAGAGACATAAACGGTTAAAAAAACACTTATTAAGAAAGAACATATTTACATGGACGAAAACTGTTGGCAAAATACCTGCATTGGTCCTCTCTAGACCCGTTTACACGACGAGCCGGTATCATACCTGTTTGAAAAGCCTGTTTGATTTTTGTACCCTCTTTGGAGCAGGGTAAATGCGGAGAAAAGAGAGTGCGTTTTCAAATTTTCCCATCATGCATTGTGACCGATATTCACTACCGATCATTATAGAGAGTACACGTTGGCTCTCTGAACAAATAAGAGCTTTAATTAATATCTGAATAAATCAAGAAATGAAATAAAAATTTGATGGAACTGTCTGGGATTCGGAAATATATAAAAAATTCTGAGACGAATTCAAAAAAAATTGAATGTACTCTGATAGTTCCACAAATTTGTAGCAAAATAAAAGCTTTAAAACAGGACCTTTTCGAAGCTAATTTGATATAGGATTGCTACGCGCCAAGTTGTTGTTTATGTTCGCTTAAGATGGGCGATAACATTACAATATGGTTACCTTAATATTTCTATCGTTTGGTGATGTGGTTGCCATGGGGATGACGATGGCAACCACATCATCAACTTGAGGGCCCAAAACCTGACTTTGCGGGGGGGGGGGGGCTCAAATGTTCTCCGTTACGCCTCTATGACTCTTCCGTAATTTTCGATATTCATTTAAGCACAATTTCAGATCTTGTCGGGATTTTAGGGCACTTTCTGCTTTGGGGTAAGTTTTTGAAGACTATTTTTGCCAAGACTTGGCTCCAAGTTTAAGTGCTCAGACATACACTAGTGTCGGCTCCGGTAGTTTAGAGGTAGCGCACCCGCTTCGTAAGTCTAAGGTTGCGGGTTCGACCCCGATTGGAGTCGATAGATTTACTGGATGATGTGCAAGATCTCTTCAGTATCAATTTGGCTGTGGTACTCACGGCAAAATTAGCATCTGACGAATCTGATCTTGAATTAAATTATTTTAAGCGTCCAAAAATTTGATAGCGAGAGCCGTCACTAGATGGTGCTACACTGAAATGGCTCTCACATTTGGGATTTGCTGTGTCTGAAAAGGCTAACATGCGTTGAGTGACATGACGATTAATGACTCATCAGTGTGACTAATAGCTTGTGGCACCAAAAAAAGGCATGGACCGGACTGGACCTGGCCTAGAAGAACCAATGGAGTTAGGGACAGTGTCTGAGGGAACCGATAACAGATTAAACAGATTTTTTCGTCAAAAAGATTAACTATGCACAGTATGTATTCTTTTAATATTTTTTATATATATATAAAAGTATGCTTTTAATAGAGGACTTGTAACTTCTGTAAAATATTTATACTGTATAGCAAGTACTTTTTAAAAAATTTAAAAATAATTTTAATACATGTGTGCAATTGTTGTTTTATTATATAGTTTCAAATTTAAATGTGTTTGAAAAAAATTTCTCTTCGTATATTTTGGGAGTTTTTT